>MU397313.1:0-210249 GCA_022578865.1 Xylaria sp. FL0043 | reverse complement strand
TTAATCGTAAAATAAGCTTAAAAAAAAATATATAATAATTTTTATTAAATAATCGTTTAAGCGTTAATATTTTTAAAAAAAAGTTATATAATATAAATTTATAAAATTTTTATAATTTATAAATCTATTAAATTTAATAAATTTAAAAGGTTTTAATATTTAAAAATATTTTATTTTTTATATTTATATAATAATTATAATTTTTTATATTTAATTATTTATTTAATTTTATTTTTTAGCTATTAATTTTATTTCGATTATAAGCTTTTAAAATTTTATATTTATAATATATTTTAAATACCCAAAAATAATTATTATATTTAATAATACCTAGTATAGTAGTAAAAATATTAGTAAAACTTTTTTTATAAACTAATTGTTAATAATTTTATTATTACCTGCAAATTAAAAACCCCCGCGTATATTATATATATTTTAAAATATATATAAGGTTTATAATATATAGCTAGCTATAAAAATAATATAATTTTCTTTTAATTATATTTTTTATTAACTTATTTAAATATTTTTTTAATAATTTTAATATTTTTTATTATTTAATTTTAAAATATTATAAAATTATTTTAAATTAATAAAATATTTTTTTTTTAAAATATTTTTTATTTTGT
This sequence comes from Xylaria sp. FL0043, assembly GCA_022578865.1. NCBI lineage: Eukaryota > Fungi > Ascomycota > Sordariomycetes > Xylariales > Xylariaceae > Xylaria > Xylaria sp. FL0043. The sequence goes on along the minus strand of MU397313.1, from coordinate 209,620 downwards.
TATAAAGTTTTAAAATATTTATTTTATAGTTTTTAAAAACTTTTCGACCATAAATTTATAATTATTATATATTTTTATTATTATTTTTATGCTAAATTTTTATTAATAATAATTATTTTATTTATTTAATTTTATAAACGTTTTTAGTTTAACATTTTATATTTTTATTTCCGGTATATTAAAAATATTATTAAAAATAATAATAATATTTTTTATTATATTTTATTAAAATAATATATTTATTATATATAAACTAAAAGATTATATTTAGCCGAAATATAAAAATTATAATAAAATTAAAAATTTTTTTTAAAATAAATTTAATAAATTAAATTATTTAATTAATAAATTTAAGCCGGCTATTAAACTTAAAAAAATTATAAATAAATATAATTTTTTAGAGCTAGTTTTTTTTTAGTTTTTTTATAAGTTTATATTAATAAATAATATTTATATTTTATAATTAAATATATTTTTATTATTAAATATTAATAAAATATTAATATTATTTTAATTTAAAATATAATTATTTTTTAATATTAATAAATTAATATATAAATAATTTTTATTATTTTTTTTTAAAAAATTAATATAGTTTTATTATTAAATAATATTTTTTATTAAATAAAATTAAAAAAAAAAATTAAGTTAAAAAAAATATAGTTTAATTAATTTATTTAATTTATAAATAACTTTTTTATATATTTTAAAAATTTTATCGGTCCGTAAAAAATTTAACTTTTATAGTTTATTAATTTTTTTTATTAGCTTATAACTGTTAATATTAAAATATTTAACTAGTTATTATAATTTAATAAAAAAAACTTTAAGCTTATAACTTAATAAAATAATAAATATATAAGCGTTATATTTAGCTTAACTATTTTTTTAGTAAGAGGAAAAACTTTATTTATATATATATAAACAGTATTTTATGCCCTTATATTCGGTACAGTATATGAAGTGACTTCTTGACACAGTTTACTTTTAATATATCTCACCAAGACCAAGCCTGAGCAAATTACATTATTCTTCAAATATTTGGTACCAATTTCCATTTGGTACTTCGCGACAATCACTATCACAAAGCTAGCTATCTGCAAACTCTACCTTACCATATTTCCAAAACAAACTATCTCCGTTATACTGTATATCACGGCATTAGTTCTAATCGCTACGCCTGTCGCAACAACGATCTCGCTCCTTGTAGCATGTCGCCCCTTTTCAGCGAACTGGGGCCCGTCGCATGTACAGAGCACACACTGTCTGAACAAAGAAGCCATATTTGTCTGGGGTACAATTCCCAACATTGTCACGGATGTAATACTACTCGCAGTACCACTTCCTGTCATCTGGAAGCTTCAAGTGACCACGAAAGTGAAGCTGGCACTCTCCTTTACTTTTATCATTGGCAGCCTGTAAGCATGCACCCCCAGTCTATTGATACAGTATAAACTAAATCTATTTGAACAGTGGACTCGTCGCATCGATTCTCCGATTTATCTCGTTTTTCAACACGAATTCTTTCACGGACGCGACGTATAACGCTACGGAGCTTATAATCTGGACTCTAGCAGAGCCAGGCATTTACCTGATTTCCGCCTCTCTGCTCATGTATAAGCCCCTGCTCGACAAAATGACTGCGACAAATTTCGATGCCATCAGACGGTATCTACGATTTGGCGGATTCACAGTGGCTAAGGCACATGCTACATCATACAGCCAAGATTTGGATTCCTATAGGGGCGATGGCAATAGAAACATCGCACTTGGGAACAGGACGGTGCATAGTGGATTCGTACAACTTGGTGGAAATGAAGATTACTACGGCGCTGGACAATGAAAGAGCATCACTACTGATATCCAGCAGTCTCGAGATGGTATGCAAGTATAAGGGAACACTGCCATAGCAGTATTAGTGGGATTCGGTTACTGAACTAGGTTAGGAAATCCCTCAGAAAATACCGTGGTAAGATACTATAAGCTTGGGGGGCTTCATTGCAATGATACACACGTGTTTTCTAGAGAAATGTTTGCTTGGGGAATGTTAGATGCATGTTTGTTGTATACTATGTACCTAGGTACCTACCTACATAAGCCTGGTGATACAGCTGTTTGTGTGATAAGATGTACTACCTAAACACCTCGCCCTTTCCATGTTCTGTACTCTGCTACACACACTGGCATCTTCTCATCCTTTAGCTCTTTGCTCCCTTACCCATTTTACCCTCATCCTCAGCATCAATCTTCTTCTGTGTATGACCGAAAATTTACCTGGTCGCACTAACTAATGGCGGACACACGAGTTTCGAGCGCCTTCTGGCGAGACTACCCTTTACCTCGGATTGTTGACATAATGGACCATATTGCACCTGATTCTATATATGGAACATGGCCAGTGCAGCAGAACTCGTACGCAGCCGGCGTACGCAATATCACCTATGCCCAATTGGCCAACATCGTGAATGGCTTGACATGGTGGCTTGTTGAGCAGTTAGGCCCACACAAACGAAATGAAGTCGTAGCCTATGTAGGTCCCAATGACGTACGCTTTACGGCTCTGGTTTTGGCTGCCATGAAGACGGGCCACGCGGCGAGGAACATCGTCTGAAATCACCGGCTGGTCAGCTGAACGATACTATAGGTTTTTCTCACTTCGCCACGCAATAGCGCCATAGCGCATCGCAAACTCCTCGGTTCACTCAAGTGCGAGACCTTGATTTCACCGGACCCAACACATGCGACCACACGAACCATTCTAGAAACTGTTGAACCATGCCGATCTCTCACTATTCCAAGTGTCGATGGCCTCCTATGCACGAAACACACCGCATACGAAGTAAAAATGAGCTTGGATAGGTCACTATTGGATGCCTCGTTTATTATGTACGTCTCGTGGCGTGAAAACGTAAGATGCGGTTCTCTAACTTGTGATTTAGCCATACCTCTGGTTCCACCGGCATCCCAAAGCCCCTAATATGGACCCAAGCAACTACTATGCGGCATATTGAAGCAAGTAGTCGGGATCCGCCTGATGAGTTGACGTCCATTGAATCACTCTTGCACGAGAAACGGATATTATCGACGCTACCACCATTTCATGTAGGTCAGCCCCGCAAAGGCTAGATTCCAAAAAGATTATATTGGTCTCCAGCGCTGACTACTCAATTTAAGGGTGCTGGTCTACTACAGCATTTACTGTATGCCATTCCATTTGGGACTATTCCAGTGATTCCAGCAGCAGTAGGGGGAACGGTGACCGCACAGGGCGTCGTAGATGCTCTCAAGCAGACCCCAGCCGACGTGGCAGTTATGGTACCATCTATCGTAGCCCAACTCTCTGAGTGCCCAGAGTTGCTCGATTATTGTGCCAAGAACCTCCAACTCATCTTATACATTGGGGGCGACCTACCACAACCTGTGGGTGACCGTGTCGCCTCAAAAATAAGGCTTCGTTGCTGGTGGAGGGCATCTGAAGTAGGCATGCCACAGCAACTGATTGTACCTGAGCTAGAATCCCAAGAAGGCGGCTGGCGTTACGTTCGCTTTCATCCCTGTGCGGGCGCGACTTTTGACAAGGTCGACGATAATCTCTACGAGCTTGTGATAAGTCGCGATGAGACACGCATTGACACCCAAACAAGCTTCACCATTGGTGGCTTTGAGGATTTCACTGAGTACCGTACTCGTGATCTGTTTGAGCCTCACCCAACAGTACCAAACTCATGGCGCTGGCGGGCTCGGAATGACGACATCATTGTCTTCCTGAACGGCGAAAAGACAAACCCTGTGTCGGTGGAACAGCACATTGTTTCTCATAACCCTGGCTTGATCAGCGGCGCTATCGTTATTGGCAACGGGAAATTGGAGGCAGGACTGATTATTGAGCCAGCAGGCAACAACGGGCTTCTAACAATGGCTGAGCAAGCCTCTCTTATTGAACAAGTGTGGCCAAGCGTCGAAGAGGCTAACCGCAGTGCACCTGCACATGCCCGAATATACAAGTCATTAATCATGGTCGCTTCCCAGCCATTCGTCCGTGCCGGAAAGGGTACAGTTCAGCGTGGTGCAAGCGTTAAGCAATACACGTTGGGAATAGGCACACTCTACGCAGTCAATGATGTAACCTCGGGTGTATTTGGTGATGGCGACGAGGCAACTATTGCGCAGGCTGTGGAGATGACAGATGTAACCACGCTTACACGCTTCATCCAAGAGACTGTTGGTTACAAGAAAGTGTCGGAAGTGGACGACAACACGAACTTTTTCGACGCTGGCATGGACTCTCTACAAGCTCTACAACTTATGCGAGCAATACGAAAGATTGTTCATTGCTCCAACATCAATCTATCCTGTGTCTATGAGAATCCAACAGCAAGGCAACTCGCTACCGCAGTATTATCTAACTCGGATCGCGACCCTGAAGATCCCAAAACATTAGAAGAGCTTTTGTCCACCTACAAAGGCCATTTGCAAGATGTATCAGTACGGTTTATTACTCCGGGAATAGAGGAAGAGGGACCATTCGATATCCTTCTGACGGGCTCGACTGGAACACTAGGTACATCCATTCTACATGCACTCCTGAAGAACCCCGACGTCCACCACGTATTCTGTCTCAATCGACATCGAGATGGCGGTCGAGAGGCGCAGCTTAAGAGCTTCACGGCCTCCCATATAGGGCCAGAAATACTTGATAACCGTGTCACCTTCCTGTATGCAGATCTGACTTCTCCACTTCTGTCTTTAGACATAGAAACTTACAAACTCCTTCTCTGTCGCGTTAACCTAATCATTCATAACGCCTGGCCTGTCAACTTTAACCTCAAGCTTCTGGCATTTCGATCCATGTTCGCGGGACTCGTCAAAATCTTCGATTTCGTGGCCCTGGCCTCCCCACGCATTATTCGGACTTTCTTCATGTCGAGCGTGAGCGCTATGTTCTACATGGGACCCGATGCGCCCCAAGAGGCCGTGCCTGACCAGCTCAAGTCACTAAGCGTTCCACTTGGAAACGGATACGTGGGTAGTAAGCGACTAGCTGAATTGCTGTGCGACTCAGCAGCCCGATATTGTAAAGTTCCCGTTACCATCCTACGCATCGGGCAAGTTGCCGGCTCTACAACCGCGGGAGGCGCCACTTGGAATCGATCTGAATGGCTTCCAAGCCTAATTATCAGTTCCATGCTGCGTCTGAAATGCCTCCCCGATAGCTTGGGCCCCCTGTTCTCCGATATAGATTGGGTACCGTCGGACCTGCTAGGCGAAATTGTTGCTGATCTTGTGCTGGCGACTCCAGATACCCCGAAGGGCGACCACGCTATGGTGTTCAACGTACGCAATCCCAACACGACATCCTGGAGTTCTCTTATCCCGGCAATCAAAGAAGTAGCGAAGACGAGATTCAACGAGACACTACAAGTCGTCTCACCTATGGCCTGGCTGAGCAAGCTGCTCCAGAGCGTTGAAAGTGATGCCAATGAAGCGGGGATCGAGCTGACCGCGTCGCTGGTAGCAAGGAACCCGGCTTTGAAGTTGGTTGATTTCTACAATGAGACCCTATGGTCATGTTCACTAGAAGATAGACAGCTGCCCATGGTCGTCACTCGGGCGATGGCCAGTAGCAAAACGCTACGCAGCGTGCCTGCCGCAAGTCCACAATTGATGAGGAAATGGGTTGACGAGTGGATGGACGATGTTGGGCCCAGTCGCAATCAGATGCTGTTAACTATCAGGACCCGTGGCTTTGATAAGGGGCTTACATGAGATCGCCAATCAATGGATTGTCTTCTAGATAGGTAATCATGCTGGCTAGAATGATAGCGCGTTGTAGTAACTTGGAATCCATTGTTGAGAGATGAATACGGGATGAGTGAGGATGCTTATTTCTCTAAACTTGTACACGTATTAATTGTACAAAAATTAAAGATGAACCAAGTTGCCAACACGGGTACATAGCTACCTACTTTTTCAACAAGCTATCATCCCCTTACTGAAGCTCTGGATCCCCAGCCTCTCGGCGTCCGGTCATGATCCTAATCATCCTCTCAGCACCATCCTCCTGAAACTGCAGGTGCATGGATGCTTCCGTCCTAGCAGTCTCCTTTGCCGAGCGAGTAAACATGCCTTTCTCATACCGCTGCAACATAGCCGCCAGAGCATCGCCATCCGTGCTTCCCGCCTTAACACAATCGGTAATACCCTGCGCTAGCTCAAACGCATCCATCAATGCGACATTCACACCAACACCAGCAAACGGCGTCATGAGATGCGCAGCATCGCCAACCAGCGTGACGCCCGGTCGGGGCTCCCACGTAAGTCCTACGGGCATCATGTACAACGGGCGCAGAACAGACTTATCAGCCATGGAAAGCAAAATACGCTTAACCTCAGGATCCCAATCCCCAAAATACCTCTCCACATATCTCTCCCTCACATGGGCATCCATCCAATCGACCTCAGCCCCATCATCCTCTTCCTCTTCCTCCCCAAGCAGAGCCCGCGCACTAGGCGCCGTCTTCGAACTCGTCTTGACGCACGCGTAGCACCTCGCTTCCGCATCGCGCCCCTGCCCGTTCCGCTGGAAAAGCAAGGCGCGATCTTTCGCCCAGATGAAGCAATTCCCCATCCCCACGAAGGCGGACACCTCCGGCGCCGCCTCGTCGACGCGGTAGACGCCCACGTCGAGCGCCGTGACGCCCGAGTAGAAGGGCTGCTGGTCCGTGAGCAGCGCGCGCGTGCGCGACCAGGCGCCGTCGGCGCCCACTACGATGTCGAAGGGGGCCGGGCGCGAGCCGTCGGATAGCTCGAGGGTCCACTGCGCTGAGTCCGGGACGGGTGATATGGAGATCACTTTGCTGCCCCAGTGGATTGTGCCCACTGGTAAGCTGGCGATTAGGATCTCCTTTAGGGCTGCGCGGTCGATTTCCGGCCGGCCTTTGACGAATTTGCTGGAGCTGTCTTGGTTGGGCTCGGGTTCTGAGATGGTCTCGCCGCTGTCCTCGAAGAGGACTGTGCCGTCTTTTTTTAGGACTGATGATGACGTTAGTATCGGATATGCGGTCTTTAGGAAAGAGACCAAGGCAAAGTCGAGGGAAGACGGGGAAGATGGATACGACGTAGAAACAACTTACTTCTCATAGCATCGCCCCCTTGTCGCATAGCAGCGCGGAACTCGTCTAGTAGACCGGCGGCGTTAAGGGCTTGTTGCCCGGAGTGCTCGTGGATATCGAGGGTGCCGCCTTGGCAGCGGGCACCAGCACTACTGTCGCGCTCATAGATTATGCAAGGGATGTCGTTGTGGCTCAGTATGCTTGCGAGCATGAGGCCGCCGGGACCGGCGCCGATGATGGCTATTCTCGGGGTAGTGGGTGCCATATTATTAATGTACAACGGGAAGAGAAAATGGTTGTATAGTTGAACTTTGGTCTTAGTTCAATCAAGTATGGTGTATAAGATTCCGAATTGGAACGTCTATGAAGAGCAAGGCGTTCGCTAGAGCGAGGACAACGAAGGCGATCTTATTGTTATATATGTTGGCTAAGTCCGAGTACACGGAGATCATATCGTCCGACTTTCATTCAATAAGCCGGACGATGCTATGAGTGCCAAAGCATAAGCCTTGAGAATAGAATCTCGGTCCCGCGACTCGGCTTACGGCCCCGTTGTCTGTGCCGCGTAAGCTATGCGACATGTTTCCCTGGGTTTGGGTATATGCCGATCGATGTCTTGATGGCTTCAAACCCGACGGGATGCCGAGATGTCCGAGTATACAACATCATTGCATGAAAATAACATGCTATTTTGCGGTAGCTTCTCACTAGGGATTACGGTGAGAATCAGGTAGCAGCTATAAATGCATTGTTATCACAATCTCTTGATTTCAATAGGTAGCTGTGGTCGAGCAATAAGTACTAGAATCGGTACTATGGACGGCTGAGGACGTTGCAGTTTCGGGGCTGCGCGCCCAGACTCGGTCCCGAGTCCGACCGGCCGGCCACGAACGACAGGTCTCGGAAACGGACCCGTTGGTGCGGGTGCGCAGGCTACAGTATATAACTAATTGCAGAATACCGACTAATATTAGAATTAACCTTCTGAAAAGAAGGAAATGAAAAGTAAAATGAAGATTAATTCTTGATTGTTTGTATATCAGCTCTGCTGTGCCGTAGTCTTACATCCGAGAGGGGACGCGCGATAGATATTGTGTAATCAGATGTCTTTACATAGGGGGGTTATGTAACAATCCATATGAAATAGGATGCAAAAGGTGGGGCTTGTGAATGGCAACTCGCTGGAGAGCCCATTTCGTCACCGGCATCTTAATGTATTCAGTTGCATCCTCTCCAGACTGCTTAAGAGAGCTCCAATTGTATTACAATTCTTGTCGCATACAATTGAGCTCGACCTCGGCCACAATTGCTTCGAGCTCGCGGCACTCATGAATAGAAGTCACTGGTAATTAAGTCCTGGTCAGACAATCACACTATTTAGTTTGCCGTCCTCGGCATTGACTACCATCGGCAATGTCCACAATGAGGGCACCACGTTCTTTACCTACAAGCACAGCACCGCTTCTGCGATCTCTCGCGACAGGTTCACGTCTCCCGTTTGCGCCGCGCATACAATGCCGACTACAGAGACACCATTCTCCGGTTCAGCGCCGGACATTCTTGCGGAATGCACGGTCCTCATCCGGGCGTACCGTCGAGGGGCTCAACCTTAACCGCATGAGAAATGAATCCTACGACTACCACGTTCGCCGGCGCAATTTCCTGCTCTGCGGTGCCATCGCCGGCGTCATCGCCACCTGCTACACCGCCTACCTCCTCGTCGCCGCGATACGCAAGCCCACGAAGCTCGATTCCGGACTACCCGATAAGGTCGACCCCTTCACCACCGACGGCGGATCCAAGCGCAAGACGGTGCTGCACGATGCCGAGGGCCGCGAGATCGTGCCCACGGGGAACAGCACCGTCCCGTTCTTTCCGCGCCTGCTGGACCTGGCCATCGGGGCCGAGGGCGGGCAGGAAGAGGTCAACGGCGTCGAGTACACCTTAGTCGGCCTCGGCGTGCGCACCGTCACCTTCCTCGGCTTCGAGGTGTATATGGTCGGATACTACGTCGCGACGCAGGACATCGCGGCGCTGCAGGCGAGACTCATCAAGGAGATCAATCCCATGGCCACGACACTAATCGCGAGCGAGAAGGAGACATTGCGCAAGGCGCTGCTCGACCCGGAGCAGGGCGAGAAGCTCTGGAATTCCATCCTCGAGGAGGTCCGTCCGAGGTCCCTGTTCAGAATCATTCCTGTAAGAGATACAGACTTCCATCACCTGAGGGATGGTTTCGTCCGCGCCATCACGGCGCGCTCGCAAGGGAATAGTGCCGAGTTCGGCGACGAGGCGTTCGGTCTCGCGATGAAGGAGTTCAGGTCCCTATTCAACCGCGGCAAGGTGCCCAAGTCACGGGAATTGATCCTTTGTCGGGACGCCGCTGGACGGCTGACTGTGACGTACGACGACGGGAAGACGGGCATGGGTTCCATCGGTCGCGTGACTGACGAGAGGGTCTCGCGCTTGCTTTGGCTTAATTATCTAGCTGGCAAGCAGGTCGCTTCTGAGCCTGCGCGGAAGAATATCGTGGATGGTATCATGGAGTTTGTGGAGAGGCCTATTGGGACCGTAGCCACTCGGGTTATATGAGTTGCTTGAGCGGCCCTGCGGTAAGGAATGCATAGCAAAAGCGCTTGGCGCGTGTATGATTTATGTGTTGAATACTTCACTCATAGTAGTCACGTTGTATCTTACACTGGTAAAACTTTTGTGGCCAGGTACGGTCGGATGTAAATGCTATCACCCTGTGTATATAACTGGAGATAGTATTGATATGGACCTGGTTGGGCAGCTTCGCTAAGTGGTATTACTTTACCCCTCTGTATGGGGGTGAGCTTCATTTTGTAAACTCTCATGTTGAACAAGTCGTGCAAGCAATTGACGGGTTTCCTGGTCGTAAGAAAACGCAGTTGAAGCTCAATGATCGTATTAAGGCTTCACGCTTGCTTCCCTTTTGTTTTCAATGTGTTTGGTAGAGGGAGCCTCTGTAGTTGAGTCATATGGCTTGTTACGCATCATCGCTTACACCGCAGCTCAATACTCTTAAGAAAGCATTGACCCTCACCAGAGCCAACTACTCAAGCACCGAAGAGACGTTCACGAAATTAACGTGTTAATGACAGTGAGGATCATAGGCTTTAAATTAAGGGCGTTTTTATTGATAGATTGAAGTAGATTCACTACTCTGTCCCATAAGACTTAGTCCGATGTCATTTTGAGGGTTGTAGATGAATGGTGAGGTCTATGAGTCCATCGAGCTGCCTGCGCTTTGTAATTTGCACAGTACAAGCTACAGTATGTCTAGGGTGGTTACTGTGGTACGCAACAGCTTTTATCGATAGCGTTGTCAGCTCGTGGTCTTCTACCTAACTATCAATGAGGACGGGCATTAACACTTCTATCAACATAACTCTGAACACGGCTATGGTTGCTTGATTCTTTTCTCCTCTTCCCCCCTTCTCCCTCGGAACCGCTTGGTGGTGCTTTTATTGATTAATTTTCAGCTGCGCTTCACAACACAAGAATCATCAATTATTGACAACCAACCGAGCATCTACCTCTGCCAGAGCTGCCTTTCAAACACGCCCGCCTAGGCAAACAGGCTGTCACTTGAAGTATCGGTAGCCATGGCGACAGAAGATGCCCGCTACCGACAATCGACGCAGTATAGGCTGTGGTCCTTCTCGCCGTCACATCTGCAGACTCTTCGCGAAAAGACCAGCTCTCTCGCCGTGGCGCACATCTCCAACCGGCTGCGGGCGTCGTCGCCGCCAGTCGACCCGCTGCCCGACTTCCTGACGCCCGCCGACGAGGCCATGCTGCTCAACTTCTACATAGTCGATCTACTGCGCGCCGCTCAGTTCTGCGACCTACCTTCCGAGATCCAGGCCACCGCTGCCGTCTTTTTCCGCCGCTTCTACGTCACCAACAGCCTCATGACCTACCCGCCCCGCGCTCTTACCATGACCTGCATCTTCTTCGCCTGCAAGGCTGAGGGCCTGTACTACCGGTTGCAGAAGTTCGTCGACAAGTTCCCCGGCATTACCGGCGAGGAGGTTCTCGCTGCCGAATACGTCCTGTGTCAGGGTCTGCGCTTCGCCTTCGATGTACACCATCCCTATCGTGCGTTGGAGGGCGCCATCATGGAGCTTCGGAGGCTTGGCGATTTCGACGACTCCCGCATTGTCCGCGCCCACCAGCGAACACGCGACATTCTCAAGTTCAGCCCGCTCCTCACCGATGCCTACTTCCACTACACGCCCAGCCAGATCATGTTTGGCGCATTGTCCATGGCAGACGAAGGTTTGCTGCAGCGATTACTGCGTGACGCGTTCGCGGGTCAGGGCGAGAGCGCCAAGAACCAGGTCTTGGAGATCATACACAATTGTAGAGCTATGCTGGAGAAGGAACCACCTGAAAGGCGAACAACATACTGGGATGCAGTAAGGACCCGTCCCTTTCCCCTGCGATATCCGCGTAAATTTTGCATGCTAATTGAGTGATAGAGCGCGAGTAAAGAGACGATGAAACCACTCAACAAAAAACTTAAGAAATGTCGGGATCCGGATCGGGTTGATCTGGTCGCGTTACAGAAGGCAAGAAGAGAGCAGGCCCAACAAAAGACTAAACCAAAGGCACCTATCAAAGACGACGGCGCAGTCTTTGGTACTAGCAATGGTACGATCAAAGATGATGAGAGGGAAGCCAAGAGACGGAGGGTCGCAGCTGGTGGAGGTGATATGTTCGGTCCTCCGCTATGAGATGAACTCTCCAGGAACTTAAGCATTGATGAACCGATCTGCCACAACAACATGCCCCAGCCTGAAAGCTCACTGGAAGGCGAGGGGGTGTTCAGTGGTCTTTGAGTTGTTCGCGACAACCCTTGGGCCTATCTTCTCGAAGGGACACAACAGCATTGATGGCTGCAAACTGAACCTTCGCATCCGTATTCTGGAAATGAACAGTGGTCAAGCATTCCTCCTTATCTGAATGAATCGCTATTACGAGATCATGAAACGTATCGGGAAACTAGAATCTGATCAAGGGTTCCTTACAGCCACGTTAGCCGGTGCACAAGGCTCATATACGGCGAGAAGGTAGCTGTCTGCACGAAGCCCAACGGACCGAGACGTTTTATCGACCTTCAACCAATTTGGGGGTTCTACCCAGAAATCTAGAAGGAAGATTGATCATAGCCATGAACCGAAGCGCTGTTATTAGTAGGTCACGGGCCATCTTGTAACCTGTTCTTACATGATGACTAAATCCTAACGTGTGATTAGCTCGTCGACCCCAATAGATTCCAGTACTGGCCTGTAACTCGCTTCCCGAGAATCTGTTATTTGAACCAGACAGACTCTATTCATTACTTCAATAATGATAATGATAATTAAATTCATTTACTCTGTATTGCGTGTATCTTTGCATGCGATACAACTTTCAGATAACAAAAGTATTCAAGGGACTAATTCAGTTACCCCTATCTAGATATACCCCGCATACCAAGTCTAACGTGCAGATCAATATCCACTTACACCAGGTAGCTGGAATCCCAGAATTCTGTTGACGGTACATCATTGCCAAGCTGTACAATTAAGGCAGGTCTATCGCGACGGTACGTAGCATCAAGCAAGATAGTCCCAAGCTACCCCGCGATCATCGGCATGCTCTTTCACGAATTCACGACTAGGACCGTTATCAGCGCCAGCATATGGGACGTCTTGTACATAGATAGGCAAACAATATGGCTTCCCCCTCACCGACAAGAACAAAGAATTCGTGCTCGCGCCATTGCAATAGTAGTCTAGATAGCTTCACGCAATCTTCAACATCTAGTTAGCTAACGAGACAAGCCATGGGAGAAAGAGTAACGGCCAATTACCTCACAGACTGAACCGAAGTAATCAAAGTCTGCTATCATGGCTGACATCGAAGCGGCAAGTTACCGAAATGAGGCAAAGTCGGACCCGACAACTCGCCACGATGATTTCGCCAGTGACCCGAAGGGAGAGCAAGAAGACCGCAACGTCGGCACCCTTGAGCGGAAGCTGAAGTCGCGGCATGTGCAATTCATGGCGTTGTCAGGGGCCATCGGCACGGGCCTCTTTGTCGGCAGCGGCCAGGTAATATCATTAGCCGGCCCGCTCTCGGCGTTCCTGGCGTACCTCATCACGGCTTTCAACGTGTACTGCGTCGTGCACAGCCTGGGCGAGATGGCGACGTACCTCCCGCTGCCGGGCGCCGTGCCCGTGTACGCGGCGCGATACGTCGACGAGGCGCTGGGCTTCGCCGTCGCCTGGAACTACTGGTGGCAGATCGCCATCGGCGTGCCCATCGAGGTCACGGTCAGCGTCGTCATCGTCGACTACTGGCCTAATAACGTGCCCACGGCCGCTCTGATCACCCTCTTCCTCTTCACCATGGTTATCGTCAACTGTCTCCCCGTGCGCGTCTACGGCGAGGCGGAATTCGTCTTCGGAGCTGTGAAGCTGACAACTATTGTGGGATTGATCTTGCTCATGTTGATAATAACGCTCGGAGGCACACCCAACGGCGAGCGCATCGGTTTCCGATATTGGCGGGATCCAGGTCCCATGAACGAGTATCTTGTCGGCGGCTCGCTGGGTCGATTCCTCGCTTTCGTCAAGGTGTTCATCCAGGCCACTTTTTCGTATGGCGGTAGCGAAATGGTCGTCATCGCATCAGGGGAAACCGAAAACCCGCGCCGTAACATCCCCAAAGCCATCCGCCGCGTCTTCTGGCGCATTGCACTATTCTACGTGCTTGCCATATTCCTCGTCACGCTATGCGTGTCCTCCATGGACCCCCGCCTCCTCGACGCCATTACCACCTCTGCCCCGGGCGCAGCCAGCAGCCCTTTCGTCATCGCCATCGAGAACGGCGGCATCGCGGTCCTCCCCTCCATCATCAACGCCGTGATCCTCTCCTCAGCCTGGTCCGCGGGCAACTCCTTCTTCTACGCCTCTACCCGCGTGCTATACTCCGCCGCCCTCGACGGCAAAGCCCCGCGCTTCCTGGCCTTCGAGCGCTGGGGCGTGCCGTACGCGTGCGTCGCTGCGACCTCGCTGCTCGGGCTGCTGGCGTACCTTAACGTCAGTAACAGCGGCGAGAACGTCTTCTTCTGGTTCTCGAACCTCTCCGCCGTGTCCACGCTTATCATCTGGTCCTCGGTGTGCATCACCTATCTGCGCTTCTACTACGGCTTGCGCCACAACGGGATCTCCCGCGACAGCTTGCCGTATAAGGCGCCGCTGCAGCCGTTCCTGGCGTACTTCGCGCTGTGCTTCTGTGTGGTCGTTGCCTTCTTTAATGGGTTCGATGCTTTTTTCCCGGGCAAGTTTAGCGCGAAGACCTTTGTACCGCCGTATATTGATGTGCCGATTTTCTTGGCCTTGGTGCTGGGGTATAAGTTTATCAAGAGGAGCAAGCTTGTCCCGTTGGGTGAGATGGATCTTTGGAGCGGTAAGGCTGAGGTCGATCGGCTTGAGGGGTGTTGGCCGGAGGTGAAGCCGAGGAATTTCTTGGAGAGGGTGTGGTTCTGGATTGCGTAGTGTTTCTTTGGATGAGGCTTGTAGTCATTATATAAGAACCACGATTAAGCGTCCAGTAGGTTTTCATTATTACTTTCCTCTATCTGCTTTCTTTATACTTTTAGTTCGAGATCTTGAAACGATGAGCTGAACAAGCGCAAGAAAGTTCAGTCCCGCCTCTTTATGAGTGCGATGCGTGCGGTTGGCTAACTCTCCCTACACAAATGGCACATAATATTTCATTTTGTTCTTGGGGTCCCATTGCTTCTTGAGCTGTCTCAGTTTCTTTAGTCTCCACTCATCCCAACCGTAAACTGCCTCAAGCGGTTCGTCACCGTTCGCGTAGTTGACGTAGGCACGGAGGTGTGCTGGGTCATCGCTCCCTTCGAGTAAGAAGCTCCGTAGCTGCTTGCCGAACGCTTCCGCGATCGGGTCAATGGTCGAGTTCGGTGCGTACTGAACATATGACGTTACTAATATCTCGTCGTCACGATGCGGAAAAGCCGTGGATGCTGGGTCAATAGCTTGCACGGCCTGAGTTGAGTAGCCCTCGAGGAGGAAGAAGGACCCGGCAACTTCAGGAACCTTGGTAAATGTCTCATCGATATAGTCATATACTTTCCGCACGGCAGGTACGTTGTATGATTTTAATCCGATGGGGAACCGGAGAGATGTCAATCCATAAGCACAGCCGGGGCCGTCCTGGTCCTGGAACGTTAGGACAGCGAGATCGTGCAAAGTTCCCTCGCCAGCCTGAACCATCAGCGGCCCGATATCATGAAGCGGCTTGGCATATTCGCGTGCTGTTTCAGTTGGTCCATCGTAGATAATGCCAAACCAAAGTATGGGCTAAAGATCGTTAACTGCTGAGTATCTCGAGGAATTACTGTTTCGAAGTACTTACGTGGTCAGCATCAATCTCGGCGACCTTGACGATGTATCCCCAATGCGTTGCCTCCGCTGGTTGATCCTTGAGCATCGTATTCGCCAGCTCATATAGGGCCTCGAGCTTATCTTGTGAGTAGATGAAGATCTCATAGGACCATGAGTTATTTGGTGTGTCGTGGACGCGATACTCCCATTCTGTTACCAAGCCGAAGTTGTGCCCCGCGCCCCTGACGGCCCAGAAAAGGTCTGGATTCGACTCATTGGATACGGTGATAACATCACCATTTGTGAGCACCAGCCGAGCCGATACGACTTGGTCCGCAGCAAGGCCATACTGGCCTTGTAGCCAACCGTGGCCACCTCCCATGATAGGCGCTGTCAGGCCGACGCATTCACAGATACCGGTCACTAATGGGTTTGTCAGACGCTAGTTAAGCGATTTCGAAATCACGCTCGCAAGCCTACCTGCTCGTTTTCCCACCGCCGCAAGTCCGTCTATGACCTGCTTCACGTTTGCACCACCGCCAATTGTAGCAGTTTGCCCATTCTCATTAAGCGTCACCTGGTTCATTTTACGGAAGTCAACCTGGATCGCATGTGTTGCGTCTGCCAGGGACTCAGTTGCACCATGGCCACCGGCCCTCGCAACGAACGGGATGTTGTATTTGTCCGCAAATCGTACCTTGCATTAGTTAGCAGTCGATACGCATGTTAGCTTGCAGCAAAAGCGCTGCGCACTCACTGTTTGCTGAACATCATTCTCTGTCGCAACCTGCACGACCGCAGCGATCATGGGTGAGTGCCACTCCCTCCATCTGCTCGTCAGATTGGCAAACTCGGGATCGCCCTGGAGGACAAGAGATGCTTCGGAGGATAACAAGGGGCGGAGGTTGGAAAAGACGGTAGTGTTTCCGGCCATGGTTGTCAGGAAGTCTGTTGCGAGTACGGTTACGGGAGGCAACAAGTTGAGGAGGAATAAAGCACTAGTGGTCCTTGAGAAGAACAACATGATTGCAGCAGGTGGCTGAGAGCCGCTAGATCCAAGGACGTGCGCTTTGATTCGGTGTCAGACGGAGACTGGTGTGGCACGGAGGTTGCAGCGGGAGTGTTGCATGCACATCTCACCGGGCATTTTGTCCTATGCTACGTCGGGCGGGAATGTTTTGTATATGGAGTACAGATGTATGTGCAAGCATTGACCCAACACTTAGACAACAGATAATGAAAAGGGGCAGCTGAGAAATACAAAACGGCTCATTATGCTGTTTACACGCGCAGTGCCTAGCATGTACTCTATGTAGGCTCTTGAGCCGGGCTAAGCCGGTTGGTTGGAGGATCAGACATCCTTGTGCGCACATGGTTGGGGCCTGAGGGGACTTGATCCTCCTGTAGTGTTCGCTTGGCACTCCGCATAGCGGGATAGTAAGAGGACCCTTGTTATCGTTGTTATATGCTACGTAATGTAGGTATGATCAACTCGACATCTGCAGACAGCCCTAAAGGAATTGAACCTCTCGCTTGCCTTCGCATCTTCTACCTCGTGTTACGCTCTCTGGTGCCTCACTCCATTGCATTTCCTTTGTTTCAATGCAAAGCTCGCTAGATATTAAGCGAAAGTCACCATAGAGATTATGGATGGGGGAGGCAGTGAATGGGTACTGCATATACACACGTGTAATACGCATGCAGCAAAGCACTGATCAGTTAGTCATCTCAGCTTCACTCAGTAAACCTGAAACGTGCCATTCTTCGGGTTTAGGAAATAAGTGCCGAGTCAAGTCATAGCCTGCCCGAGGCCGATAGACACTAGAATACATAACCATTCAACAAGATAGAACCAAATGCTAAGTACTATCCACATGCGCTTGCCCATGA
Organism: Xylaria sp. FL0043; assembly: GCA_022578865.1. Classification (NCBI taxonomy): domain Eukaryota; kingdom Fungi; phylum Ascomycota; class Sordariomycetes; order Xylariales; family Xylariaceae; genus Xylaria; species Xylaria sp. FL0043. The sequence continues at coordinate 192,192 of MU397313.1, read as the reverse complement.
TCCAAACCATGTGCCAGAAATCCTGTGGCGTTGAACACCCTCCATTTCTCGACATACCTCTTTACAGCTTCAAAGTCTCGACACTGCCGCGAGAAGCCGCTGCCTAGATATGTAGTTAATTATGGGAGCCGATAGTAAAGAGAAGGGAAAAGAGATTCTATGGGTGCTTGCAGAAATAGAAACCCTTGCTCTTGTTTCCGGAGCGTGTCATAATGGGTGCATAAAGGGGCTCCAGCATACTGACCTAGAAATCCATTAGGATCATCTTCACCCGGCTCCACCGTACTATCTGCTGCACAAGTGATGCTCTGCTCGAGGTAGTCAAAGCAATGAGCCGCATGGATCGTTCGATTCTTGCCAAAATCGAACTCCTGAAGTTCTGCGGATTGAGAATAGTATGCACGCCTCAGGATATAGAGGCAGTGAAGCTGATGGAAGACGGTTGGGATAGATATTTTCGGTGCGAGATTATGGTCTCTGAAATAGCCTAACCCATCTGTGAGAAGTAGTTCATTAGCATCGTCCTACTAGTATTAATACTGGCAGATTAACTCATCTCGAGTTTCTGAAAACTTACTCGGAATCAAAGCGTCCCAGATCGGCTCCGGTTTGTCTCCTGATCCATCACCTTGCGGTGGTTCTCTAGAGAAAGGGGAAGAGAACACGAACTGCCCCTCAATCTGAGGAGCTGGAATGCGCGGCGCTATAGAGCCACTGGCAATACTCTCTCCATGAGAACGACGGCCGGATTTGGAGAGACTTCCTACGACGAAACCACCCGTGGCTGCCAGTATCAAGCAAACTGATATGACTAAGTATGTACGCTTCTTTGATAAGAAAGACCAGTCTGAGTCTTCCACTGGCATAGACCTCTGGTCTTCCTCATCTTCAGCAACTTGTTCATACGTAGCTCTGGTCCGCATATAGTTCATCATAACCGCATATGTTTCTCCCCTTGACAGAGTTTCTTTGAACTGAGAGAATGGATCAAAGTTGAAAGACACGATTAATTCATTGCAAATCTACGACACACATCACATGGAAGGATCACCGGCGGCTTCGGCAAAGCCGATAAAGTAAGTGATAGGCCACGGCTGACATGCTGCTCATGTACACTGTGCTCATTTCACTATCGAAGCCACAGGAGGGTCGCATCTACCGACATGTAGGGCGGGCATTAGTGCGGGATGACAGACAAGTTGATGCCCCAGGCCTTTCCTCAGCGCTACTAGTGCAATTATGATATGATGCTTATACTTAGTAACACTGTAACCTGATTGCAGCACTGTAGGATTATAACGTACCATCGAGACGTACGGTGAGCTTCTGACCTGGAGGCTTAAAGTGGTCAAGTATGCGATACCCCAGAAGTCAAAAAGCAACTATCCGAGAAGAAGTCGGTCCTATTGTCCATGCTCTATCCGTAGGATTGGAGTCCCTACCGCTTCGGACTCTTGGCGCCTACCGAATCTCTAGATCTGGACTGAAAAGCCTGGAGTGGGGGGACTATGTAACCCCATACTTTTCGAATTCCGAAACTGAGTGAAAGGACCAGAATAAGGTCAAGGTTTTTAGTGTAGATGACCACGAGAAAGGATTAAACTCGCCGTTTTGATGTATTGAGTTACGTGGCCAGTGATGCAGGCCAAGCTTCTTATATCCCGACGTTACAATCAACGAACTAGTAACATCGATCCCTTCTCATAGGACTCCTTCAAAGATGTGATGATAAGGGCGCCATGAGTATTGTGTTATAGTCGGAAAAGACGCAGTTGCACAGCTCTCTCGTTACAGGACCTAGCCAAACATCACAGACAAAGATTCTCCCATACACAGGCACTATGAAGTCTTCAATCATTTTCGCTTTCTTCGGGCTATCTGCCTTGACAAGTGCCCTTCCTACTGGTATACTACGACCTCAACTAACTATCAGTACTCGTGCTGATATCCTGTTCGTAGGATCGCCCGACATTGATGTCGCTGACGCGTTCAAGCGTACCGAGTCCAACATTGATGTTGCAGATGCGTTCAAACGTGCTGAGGCTGAAATCGATGTTGCTGATGCTTTTAAGCGTCATGAATCTGACATCGATTTAGCCGACGCTTTCAAGCGTCACGAAACCGACGTCGACGTTGCAGATGCTTTCAAGCGTACCGAGACTGAGATTGACGTCGCGGATGCTTTCAAGAGAGGCGAAACTGACATCGATGTTGCTGATGCCTTTTAAGAAGGAGGGGAGAGATACCTGAAGCGGGATTGTACTAGGAGTTGACTTTCGATAATTATTCTCGTTCGTTTGTTGTACAAGATAATGATGAAGCGGTTAAGGGGTGGAATGTACGCGACTTGTTTATCTCATCCACGATAAAGTGCCTTCCAATTTGATTGATAATTCAACAATTAAACAGCGTCCAAAGATTATGAAATGTATTTGATTCCTCATACTTTTGCTAGGTCATTACACAATAATAGGATATGTTGCTTCGTTATCAGAACAAACAACAACGGGCAAAGATTTTAGATTGCTAACGAAACGGTATGCTATATTAAAGAATGAATAGATATTCCCAAATCATAATTCATTATACAACTATATGTTCTGATTATACATGGTCTTGTATAGACTCTTCTGGTAGTCCCTCTAAAAGCTCATCGGTAGGGACGTAATTGTCTGTTACAATATATCCACTACCTGGAGGACAATGCTTAAACCTATCCAACTTAGACGAATGTGACTCATCAGGATTCTCGGGGCGCTTATAACACGCTGTATGCCGCTTCGCGAAGGCTTCTAGCTGTTCCCAGCTGCGACATTGACGGTGCTGGTATAATCCACTGACAACTTCAACTCGTCGATCCGTGGCTCGCGGTGTGTCATCTGCGTCACAAATGATTTGCCTGCGTAAAGCATCGAGACAATGGCTGATGTGGTGCCAGGAACGAGTCTGAGGAATGCCCCGACGGTACTCGCTCAAGGATATGTAGACGAGTTTTAAGCAGTGTAGATTATGGAAACCGTGCAGAATATAGATCCCCTTGGACTGATCCCAAGGGAATCTCTGAGCGCTTCGAAGATCATGCTGAGCAACCCAGTCGTCGGAAAGGGCGACAACCGCTGAGTCGACGTTGATATTGTACCATAGTTGGTCTTGAAGTGTTTCATTCTCACTGCTGTATGGAGTCACTATGACATAGGGCTCTTCGCGGACGTATTTGAGGTGAGCATATTTGGTTTGTGGCTCAGATGGAAACGATGATTGGAAGTACAGTGCCGTGAGGAAGATATTTATGGCAAAAGATGCAGATAATATAAGTAGTAGAGCCTTTTGAGCACGGCTATCTGCGTAGAATAGAGAGAAAGGCCGAATAAGAGACTTCTCACTATTCCTACTTCCCTCGCCATCGTCGTCGAGCAACTTCTGGTGCTCAATACCATCGATGGAGCTAGTCATGCTGATTCGAGGTGATAAGTGACGTTGAACCTTTCAGCAAGGCAACAAGACAGCACCAACAATAATTGTGGGAGACCAGAGAAGCACGTATCTGATCTCGGTGAAAGAGCGGTCGTTGATATCGTGATAGAGTAGGGGTATATCCCTTCAACAACAAGCGTAGAAGTTAGCTACCTCACAACTGAGTAGCTAATACTAGATATGGCAGCTAAGTAAATCTAAAAAGCCTGTACATGTAATAATGAATCCTACGAGCGTGGGGCTACTGAATGCCTAGACTTGATAGGCAGTCTCATTCCGTCGAGCGTCGTAATATTCTGGTCAACATCGGGGTTGTCTTGTTCATTACCATCTTTGCTTCAAACTTCTTAATTCTAGTTTAATCGGAAAGTCAAATCCAAATCATTCTTCTTCTTAGGCGTACCTTCAAAAGTCCTATTCGACAGCAGTCTAATGGTTCTGTCTAGGAATAGTTGAATATTCCCTATTAGTGAGCTCTTAAGCTGCAAACACATGTTTGCTAGTTTAGCGACTCATATACGAAGCATACCACTCTAGATGACATGCATGGCGTCAGAGCCGGATTCTTGCCGGCATGAGGTGATACACAAGCCCTGGCAGGTAAGTGCCTTACCTCGAAACGTGGATAACATTACTGCTTTCCTAATCCGAACGATCCAGCATGCACTGCATGTAAGCTGACAGTTTACGCGAGCGTCACAACTGAAGGAGCCGGGGTGCGGATGGAACGCTGATATGCAAATACCGTTTGGGCACACCTCGCGCCCAAACCCTCCTTATTCCCTTGTCTGTACATCCATTCAATATTCGTTCAGCGTGGTCTGCAATCCGTATGTACGGGCGCTCAATTGGTTCAAGGCCACAGGGTGCGTTCGTCATCCGTCGTTAATTATGGTTCCAACTACCATCTCCCAATGCTTTATTCACGCTCATGTCTTCTGCTGTTCCATTCAGTAGCTTTCTGGGCGCAGTGAGATTTATGTTCTTGTTCAACCTGATCGTGTGACGCCTCCCAATCCGCCACAATGCCGGTCGTGCAGCAGGCCAACGACCGCAATGGCATAATTGCAATGACTGTCCTGTTTACTATACTCATCACTACCGCAGTAGTGCTCCGATTCTATGCAAGACATATAACTAGAGCCGGCTACGGTTGGGATGACTGGACCGCATTAGTTGCACTGGTGAGTGCTTTGAAGCTCGCAATCTCAGTCAACCGCGTGGATCAACTGCTGAATAGACTTCAAGCTTTTCACATTAGCTCTCAATGGGATTTTCTTGGGTGCCACCATTGAAGGAGCTATCACAGGGCACTCTCCTGTCGTCGATGGCTGGCCCGTGACGATTCCGCTCGAGATAGTAGCGCAAAAGTACAAGTATGCATTTCAGACAACCGAGAAAATAGTTTTCGGATTGATCAAAGTATCAATTCTGCTCCTTTGGATAAGACTCTTTGGATCTTCGAAGCGCTTGAGGATTTTGTGCTGGGTGCTCATTGGCCTTACGACGGCGTGGACATTCGCATTTTTCTTCACCACCTTGTTTCAATGCGGAACACGCTGGTCCATGAACTGGTCACCGATAGGTGTATTCCTTTCGCAATGCATCGAGAGTCTGAACGTACTTACCGTCTTCGCCGCTACGGATATTCTTTCCGATCTGATAATCATCTCCATACCGCTTCCGCTTATCTGGAGACTTCATCTACCTACCAAAAAGAAGATTGCGCTCAATAGTGTGTTTCTCATTGGGTTCTTGTACGTTCAGACCTAATTCTCCATTAGCTTTTACTTTACAAGAGCTCGAGTGTTGTATTAACATCTTGACTTAGTACCATCGGGGCTGGTATCGCGCGGATATATATGTATCTCGTTACGTCCTACGACATGGTCAGCAACCCCGACTTCATTGCCGATTTCACTCTATGCATTCTTTGGTCAGAGATCGAAGCCAACGTTGCTATGTTGGTGTGTTGTCTGCCGACATTGAGTCCGGTGATAGGGAAGTTCAGCAAGTCGATTAGTTCTTCTCTACGTACTACACCTTTGGGCAAGTGGCTCCCTTTGGACCCCCCAACACAGAAGAGGAGCCATTCCACGAACGAAGACTTAGAGTTGTCGGTTGCATCGAAACTTCGACGAAAGCAGCCCTCACGACTATCGTCCGATGAGCAGATGTTGTGGCATGAAGGACCGGGCATGGTCACCACCGCTGGTTACTCAAACACTAATGAGATACCAAGCAATGGTCATGGAATCCTAGCCCGTACTGATATCTCTACGACTTTTGAAGCGAGAGACTCGCACTCCATTTAAGTGTTTAGCTTGAGACGTAGGACATGCTTGTATTATAGGCCAGGAAAACATTGTGAATCTACTCGTCACATAATACATAACTGTATAGTATATATGATACCTTATTCTTATTACCACCTTTGAGTTTCCCATCCCTTTCTACGCATTGAACCTGACTGTTTCTATTCTCTCGTGTATATGCTTAGTATCAACAGGAACAAGTTAGATGAACTAGGCTACATTCTCTTGAATCTCAAGATCGCGAGATCACGACATTGACTGTACCACAATACATTCCTCACGACATTCACGATATTCGCTCTACTTTTAGTGCATCTAGTCAGACAAGATAGAGGTGCATAAAGTACAGTGCAAGCAACCCAGGGTAGCGATACACTGGCGCGGACTCTGCCGCCCGTCAATCCAGACTGATACTGGATTGGCTAGCAGCCTTCCTGAAAAGAAAGTTATAAGCGGATACTAATTCGTTGACGTAGGGGCAGATAGCCTATTGGAGAATGCAGGTAAGACGTTAAGTGAATTGATAACCGTAAAGCTTCACACACAAGTTTTACTGGAAGATTTCGGAGAGTGCTGTACCAGTGTGTAACGAGAAGTCTAAAGGGGAACATTCACTGGTAATCGAAATAACAGATTTGGATCACCCCCGGCGGCCAAGGCAGGCAGTGTACAAAATAATCCATGAGGTTTGATAATGCCTCCTGTTATGCTACCTTAGGATATCTACTAGTAGGTAATCAAGCGCCGACGTCGTATTACAGGGTGCTACATACGTCTTCTTCCAGTATCATACAGTCAGTGAATATACTCAAGGATAACAACTTGATCATATCATCATTGCGCTTCCTATTGTGGCCTATTCCCGTCTCACTGTGTTTCGGCGGGATGGCTTGCCGACTCGGTAGTCGAAGAGAACTCCTACCCCATTCAGTAAACGAGCCTGATGCACCGTAATGCAACAACGTGGCTATGGCGCAATTACATAGGGAATCCAGGAGTACCGCACTACATACAGAACAGACAATGCCTTTCCAAGCTAGACAGTACTATTACATAGCCTATTGGCCAGGTAAGCTGCAGGTACATATACTAACTTTCTGCAGACTAGTAAGCAGCGGGGTGATGCTATTCAAGGATCTACTGCGGTATGTTCGCTCCGCATTTTAGCCCACAGATTAATGACGGGTACTGGGGTCTGATTGTTTCCCGAAAACATTCAATATCGTGCAATAGGTCTAGTGTAGACGTTCCAGACATTGTTTAAGGACAGCGATAAAGCAGTATATATATGGTACTACCTAGCATACGCTACCCCTTTCACAAGTCTTTAAGTGATATTGCTGCGTACTGGCTCAGAATAGGGTTACATTTCACTAGAGAATCAACGTTATGTAAGACAGATTTACAAAGTCTTGTACACACATAAAGCGAAGGATGATAAGCGTCATATGTGCCCATGTATCGTATGAGCAGTCGTTCTCTCTAGCCGACGTTACAGTACCTAGTAGAAGGTTTTATATCGAGGTTCAATTCGGACAGCGACGCTTGACTCTCGGGAGGTCTCCCCGCGCCACGCTTTTCATGCCTTAAGACATGGGGAAAGCTTGTTATTGTATGATCAACCGCACCATTTGGGCATGGAACTACCCGTAACAGTGTTCACCTTTTTCCCACTGTGATATGTTACGTTTTGGATAGTTCACCAACCTCTGAGACTCTTAGCCGATTAACACCTTCCTTATCTCGGTCTCTCACACCTTGGACCGACGATCCATGGAACACAACAGCATAATATTCCTTCTATCGATATGTATTTTGACGTCTCAAGACCACCTGCCTCTTTACGTGAGCACTATCGCGCGGCTATTGTGTTATGTCGTTTACTAGTGGTCACCTGCCATTGACCGCTCGGTCTCCGAACTTATCATGCTGTCTACCGTCGCAGATGCTCGGAGAAGGAATTCCTCGTCCCTAAATTGAATGAAGGGCATGTTCACGAATACGCCACTGTTGTTAAGAGGGAAATAAAAAGAATCGCTGATGTTTATGTCAAACGTCACACTTGAATTAGCGAGCCTCTTCTGGTGTCACACATACCATTTTACTCGCTAGGTTCCTGGTTTGTATTGGAACAGCCCTTAGCTGAATATGAGAATCCGTCAATTCTTGTTCATCCACTTCTCAGCTCACCACTATCGCCAATCTTCACCTTTCTTATACGCGTTAAACAATACAACCCTATGAGAAGCAGCCCTGATACGCGGAAGGCGGGATTCAATAGAGGGCGAGTGAATGATCTTCGGGTTCGGGGTCTCCGTCTCCACGGAAGTAGATGCCCGCTCTCATCATTCGTACTCCGAACTTGTTCTCCTACTTGCCTCCCTTCCTTGACTACTCAACAATTGCGTCATGGGAAGATGTGATGCATTCGGCCCTATTTTATAGACAAAATCAGGGAAACATTGCATCCAGAAGGAGGGAGAGGGCTTCAACAGGTTTCTAGTAGTAATTTAGATACCCTACTCGCTTCGTTGCTTTCTGCTCCGCTGTCAACCCTGGGGTAAAGGAAGAGGAAAAGTCCGAAGTCTGACCTCCTAGTGAGGGCTTACAAGCAGTCGTGGTTAGTATGAAGGTCTGGATCATGGCGCACGCCTCATTATGTACAGTTAAACTCATATGAACGAGAGAATGAGAAAAGAAACAGTCGTCTGTCAAGATCCCTAAATCAAATGCAATGGTATATCTCTTGTATTGGTAGCAAGTTCAGCGATTCCTGCTATACCTGCAGTTTCGGTTACCGCATAAACATTCCTTGTCTAGACCTCTCCAGTACTTATCTGAATAATCCACCGTGATCTCGGACCCAGCCTCAATTCCCTTGCTCACTAGAATGATCCGCTGCGTATCGAGCCAAGTAAATCGCTGGTATTGAGCGTTTGCGTTGCAGCTGTGATTAACGAATCGAGTGAAGTTCCCCTGACGTCCTTGCCATATCTTAAGAGTCGGGAGTTAATAATTGCTGCTCATGGTAAAGACTAGGCAAAGTCTGAAAGTGTGCAGTGACAACACAAGTAAGAGCTCCTAACTGAGCAACTAATAATCTCGACAGGTAGTAAGAGTAACGCGAAAGGTTCTAGGGACTGACCTGATAATTAGTAGAGCCCGCTGTGCTCTCCATGACATCTACATCCCGCAGGCCCTTGGTTATCACGCCGACAAACTCCCCAACAGCCGCACCCCTTTCGAAAGCGCATAAAGCCATTAGCCCGTTATTACGCCCATCTTGGGTACGAAACACTTGGACAGGTGGTGGCGTAAGCGCGGTGCATCCAAATAGCGACGGAAAGCAATAGCAGCAGTTCAGTTTCGGGTTATCCGACTGTCCGTTTGAGCAATCCTGGCAAACGAATAAGCTCGAGACCCGTGTCAGTGCTTGTGAAGATGGCGGCTTCCAGCGAGGATCTTCGCCGCCCCAGACTGTTTGATCAACGATAGACTCCTCAATGTGCTTATAATCGAAATGGGGATCCCACTGCAAGTACGTCTTGCGCAGTGGTATCGGAGGAGATCCATCGAGGCAGACCACCCAGTCGTGGGGATGGCCGAAGTATTCTGTTTCCGGCGGCTCGCCCTCGACCGAGAGGAGCCGTCGCCAGTTCGGATTCATCGTGTCTGCTGCTACCTCCAGCGCAGGGCGCAGGTTGCGCAGACGCTGCATGCTTTCGTTGTCGAAGCCGACGCGGTACTTGCAGAACCGGTAAATGCCCATCCCGGCGAACACCAGCGCGGCCCATCCCCCGGCGTCTTTGATCTCCTTGTAACCGCGCCATATGGCCATTTTGTTCCGCAGTTCCTTCTCCGACCATCCAAAATTGCTAGACGCCTCTACTGTAGCCGTCTTGCGATGGCGTGTGCTTGAAGTCTTCGGGTCGTTCACTTTGAGATGTTCAACATACGCGTCGAAGTGTTCAACCCATCGTGTCTGGACGATCACCTCGATCGACCTGCAGGTACGGCTTGCCTGCGTGACCTTGCGGCAGAAGACAGTCGTGTCATTGAAGTGCCGGTCGGGCGGGGAAGCAGCAACAATCCCTGACATTGAGAGGCCCTGTCCAGCTACATCTTGTGAAGAAGGGCTGATGGCTTCTCTGAGAAAAGGCGGCGTCATGAATTCATCAAGGATCTGCACAGGGTCCACGCTGCCGCCGTGCAGCTGCTCCCAAATGCCGATAATGAGCTTATCTAAAGTCGACGGTTTCAGAGCGTATCCCACGGCTTCAGCTTTCCGACGCTTGGGGAAGTTCTCGTTCACAACTTGCATCTGCCGCTGCGTGTTGTCCTCGACAACCGGTACGCTACGACAGCTTGGGCGCAGGCCGCTAATTGCCATCCTTGAGCTGTTTCCATGGTCTCCGCCGTCCGATATCTCGCCGTCCTCGTTTACAGCGTCCTTGTTTCCCTGTTCACTTGAAGTGTGGTTAAGTATGTCATGCGACGCGGCGGGGGTATGGCTGCGAGAAAACGGCACAATAACCCCGGAACTTGGTTCAGCACTTGACTGGTTCCTAGGCCCTCCGGTCGCATCTTCCCTGGGGGAAATAGAGGATCTAGGCGAGATGACTTCCGTTAAATCAATGACTCGCTATTCGGTAGATAGACCGCATTAGCACAGCCTGAGTGGGAATGACTTCACTTGGACACACCGAAATGGTTAGACCCGGCAGTAGTCGCCGTGTCGTAGGCGAACGGCCTGCCGATCTGTCTCGGAACTCGGCTTCAATGCATATGCTTGGTTCGGCAAGTTGATCGATGGAGGCCCAGTCGATGTTGGCTTGTATCAGCTCGCCAGCAATCGCATTCGCAATTTGTTGACAGAGCACTGCAGTCTGTTCTTCCGACAACATGACCTATCGTCATTCTGAGGGGATATACTGGGCATTTGCCTGAGTCATCTCACGGTGTAACGTTGTGAAATTCCAGTCCAGATGGCTAGATGTATGATGCGGGATGGAACGACGGCTCAATTGCTCGGCAAGTCGGCGGAGTCTGCCTGAGCAGCACAAATTCTTCGGCTGATCACGGGTAACAATCGGGTCCGTCTTAACTCTATCTTTCTCTCTGTCTCGGCGCTAATAAAGACGTCCTTGCAGTTTAGAAGATTCAAGCCAATCAACAAAGCAGTTTTATTGATATCCCCGGTCTTCAATCGCAACCCTACTAACTACCTAGGTACGTTTACCTCGTCAACACTACATTGGGGTGATTATGTTAGCGTCGCGTATGCTCTTTGACAATGCAACGAAAAGCTCCTTCTGCGACAATATACAAGTAGCTCAAAAAGCGCATGAATATCATTGGGCTAGAAGTGATAGCATTCATAAATAGTAGGTCCTAGCTCGGGGTACAATAAATAACGTGTGACGAGAGACTTACGATACTGCTAGTGTGCTAATTAGTGTATTTAATTATATCATTAGAGAGCCTCGAACTTGACTCTAAAGCAAAGAATAACATAGTTGAACAAAAGAATGCGAAGCAACATAAGCTGGCAACAAAAGCACGATAGAAACAAGACACGCGATGAGGTGAAGTACAATATAGTATATTTCATGAGTTGTTAGCTACTGCTCCATAACTGAATTAAGGAAAGGTCTACTTGTTCATCCCGGAGTAGACTTGAGCATATACGGCCATGTTGATGGAACTTGGAAGCCCTGGGCATCGATGTACTGTAATTAGCTAGTAAGAATCTACAGGCGCCTGCAAGTTCCGAATTGCGACTGGCAACCAGTACTGCAATAGTCCAAAGAGGAGCCGCACCAGCCTTTGGGTGAACAACAGTCTCCATAGACCGATCCGAGGCAAGTAAACCCGCTGGAACCGCACGTCCCATCAGGAGAAATTGCCAGACCTTTGTTGATCCCGCCATTCGAGGGCGGAGTACTACTAGCCTCGGGAACCGAAGCCGCACTAGAGGTAACTGAGGAAGAAGTGGTAGAAGGGGCGCTATTAACTGGAGTAGCACCATCTAGAGGACCAAAAACAACATCGGCGGTTTCCTTCGTGCCTGGGAATTCATAGACCTTCGGGCCGCCGAGAATGTAGGGGAACGTCTTGACGGCGTCGGGATGCGAATTGAAGTTTACAGCAGGGTCGCTGGCTTTGATATACCCTGGAATGCTGACTAACTGGTCATCGAGAATATTGAGGGGCTTGGAGGAGCCACCGTCAACCGATATCTGGGCGCACCCGGTGTAGAATTGTGCCGGTCCAGCCGCGAGGTTATGAAGAGCGATGATCTCAGGGCGAATGAGATATTGCCCCTTTGGCATCTCGCTAGGAATCTGCACGGAGACGATGCCATCGTTAGCGATGAGCTTCTGGGTAGCCCACGTGTGAGAATTCTCGTCGTAGCCGTAATCGTACAGCTTGAACCAGCCGGGACCTGTTGGGTCTTCCGATGTGCTGGGTACCTGCTTTGCGTAGATAGCCATCGGGCCTAGGTGACTGCCGTCGATAGTCCCGGGTGGCGATCCGCTTGCCCAGAGACGAAACTCGAAAGAAAGCTTTGCGCCGGCCTTGACATTACACGTGTCTGCCGCTGGAGTTTGTCCTACGATGCCGCAGGCCAGATCAGGGCTTTCAAGGTCTGTGATTGGGCTTGTGATCTTGTCTACTGTGAACGAGGTTCGGAGACATTTTCCATCCCCTTGACTTTTGCCATCAATGAAGAGAGTAGAGAAGACACCATGGGATTGCACTGTGCCTGCCAACGCGGCGGCCAGGCCGAGAATCGAGAAGGACTTCATTTTTCTTGCGGTGTCAATGAAAGCGACGAGTCAGACGATGTATTCAGCTAGGGAAGAAGTAGTGGTTGATTGGATCGGTAGAACAATGTCTCAGAAACTGAGTCTCTATTTATAGAGAATATTTTACATGGAAGGCTACGGGCTGTTGTGCTCACTAGAAGTAACAATGCCTTTATTCATACATGGCTTGAGTCGACGAACAATGACATTGTCCATTACAGCATTAGCAACAAAGGTATTGATTAGAAAACAACAATCCTGTTAGTAATACTTCCCTCCTTTAGCCAAGAGGCAATGTGCGTAAATGAAACCCAGTTAACTGCTGGATATTCATACTTCGTCAATGGCCTAAGTGCGTACCTAGCGAGGATGCTATAATGAAAATTGTAGGTTGGTAACGTTGAGCATTGTGACCATTCGTAATATTTTCAAAACTCAAGCCAATGCACACTGGAGTAGATTCGATGGTATGTTTCATTCATGCTTGTAAATAACTAATAACGCAATGCAATAGTACGAACGTCACGGCCATCTAGCGTTTGTTCCCAAATCATTCCCAAACTCAACACGATCTCGTATCCTTCGAATTCTCAATTCTATAAGCAGCATTCAGCTCAGCCCAAATCTTAAGCCTATATCATCCCGTGTTTTCCTCAATGGCAATTATCCGTTAGACCGCCTAATCTTGGTGTTGTGGCTCTGCGACGCCAACAGGGAAAACATAACCGTATCGTCTTCGCTAGCAGTGGTCGAAAAGGCGAAGTTATCTGATAGATCGTCGAACTAGTTTTGAATAGGAAGGCGAGCTTCGTCTTGTTGGGAAGTCGTCTTTGCATCGGAGTAAAGAGAAGCTGAGGGTGTAGGATTACCACTGCCATTGCAGCGCGAGCCCACCCTTTCCATAGCTCAACTAACCCTTGGTAATTATCCCACCTACTCTAAACTCATAATTACTCGATCTTGAATGGGAGGCCATATTCTATGATGAGATCATTTCGCTTGGTTTGGTTTGTTGATGGAGGGCGGACACGGTGGGCTGCCCGGTAACTCCATCTCCGCGACGGGTCGGGATGAGAATTGCGTGATTCCTCGAACTGAAACTCGAACGCCCAGCTATGCTCAGTCCTACCACTTTGCGGAGGCAACGCGATGAGCATCTCAAGAGCGGCAGCCGAGCCTCGCTTCGCGGCTTTCACAGCACCATCATAGAGGGCTGGCTAATGAGAGCATGTCAGAGTTCTTCATCTTTAAAATTACGTTCTCAAAGTGGCACTTACGAATAAACATCCCCAGGTCGTAAACTTTGGTACTTTTAGAGCGTAGTAGTTCACTTGGTATCCAATTGGGCTGCCGCCTTTTGTGTAAGTCGCTACACATTCGCATCGCCAGCTCCCAGGTTTGCCGTCTACAGCTGAACTCAAAGATTCAAGCTTGGTATCGTACTCGCTATACAAGCCATTGTACCTTTCGTTCCTCACGAACGATCGCCTCTCTTCGTACCCATTCGGTTGTAGGGTCTCGCAGAAAGTCTCATACTTGCCCCATAGCCTATCGGAGATACCAGCAGCGTTTCTCTCGGTCCTCATGCATTCCTGGCGCTCATCGACTTGAGCCTCTATTGGCTTCTGTTTTTTTCGTACGACTTCGAGTTCTGAATCGATCGCAGCTCTTTTGCGTAGCAACTTCTTTTCTTCCGACTTGTATAAGTCGAGTTCTCCGATCAGCGAATACATTTGGTTATTGCCGGAACTGCGCTGAAGGCCCAAAAATGAATCGGGTTTGGCGTAATCGTTGCCATGATCTTGTGCGGTGGCGATCATTCCTTCAGGCCCGTCCCTGCTATCCTCATGGTCTTTGCTGTCTGCCTGGTCATAGCTAGTTTTTGTTCTGTCCATCATGCTGTCGTTCCTGGATACGTAGCTGGGAGAATCTGGAAGTGATTCGGCTGTGACTTTGTTGTTTGAGTCTGCAACAAAACTCGAATAACCCATGGAACCGTGACGTGCCTTGAGAGTTGGGGGCTGAAGGATGACGTTACTGAGGGCGTAGGTGTTGGATGTACATCGTGATCCGTCGCAAATGATGTTGTGATGGAAGGGAGAGACTAAGTGAAGCTGTAATAGACGCCGTCAGGACGCTGGGATACGCGCAGGAACTGAGGGTTCATTTAAATTACCTACATAGTAGGTACCTAGGGATACCTGAGCTGCTGGGGTTTGTGTGGGAAGGAGCGTGGCAGGAGCGTCAAGTCATTCGATCTCGGTATTTTGAGAACCATGCAGTAGACGAGATATCGGATCTGGAATGCAGTAAAGCAACGGATTCAGGACGAAAGTAGCTGTTCGTGTTAGCAGCGTCAAGGTACCTTGCTCCGTTGGCCAATCTATTTTAAGTTGGGCAATGTCCAGTATACCTACATATGTAGGCTAGGTAGTTGAGGCACGAAGGGTTGACAGAGGGTACAGGTGTTTGTAGCGGTGGAATGCTCAGGAACTGCCTTGTAGTTGCCTTGTAGTAGTATGTGACGAGGGCGAGGGAAGGCGCTGAGGAAAACAGAGATGCACTTAATATTCAATGGCAGTCACGCAGAACTTGTGAATGCGAGCAGGCGAAAGGGCAGGCATTTAGGGTAAGAACAATCTGAGCGCAGGGTGTAAGGCATTCGCAAGTGATGCCGGGGTAAAGATGTATATGAAGTAAATATTTGGTAGGTAAGTACCTAGGTATATAAAGTCGTGGGGAAGATCAGATAAAAAGGGTATCAAACGGCGGCAGGTATTAAAGCTACGTTTAAGATGTATATGTGGTCCGTATTTCCGGTAATCATCATTCTCGTATATCGCATCAGAAATCCACCAACTAGAGAAGCTCAGAAAACTGCCAGGTCATGTCGGCATCGTGCGGTTTGCCATCCACATTACTCTTCAACCAGCAGCGAAACGGAGGGCCCTTGTCGCCTTCAATGAATCCCCATCCACAGCCCGTACAGCCTGTCGTTCCGGCGCAATTATCGATGCAATCTTCCGCAGTATCCGTATAGACGTTCCGTATGTCGATGGCTCCATCTTGCTTCCCATAATCAATACCACAGAGCTGCAAGAACTTCTTGGTTGAGCCCGGTACTTCATAAATGGTCCCGTTTACGCCCGGACAACTCGTCTTAGTTCCGGGGATGGCTCCTGGTGCTGGCGTAGATGTGGTAGGCATACGAGTCGAGGTAAGGGATGCAGATGGAGTTGCTGTTGTCATCCCACCTGTTATGGGTGTACCCGTGCTTGTCATTGCTGTATTCGAGGCATCGGAGCTGTATGCGAGTAAGTACATGCACATCGATATTCAATTGAGGGGTGGAAGGCATACGCAGGACCAACAGCACTTGCGTTCTTGGAACTATTGGTGGCTCGAGGAAGTCCTATCCCGAGACCTACACCTAATGCCACGACTATGATGACCGCAATTATCGCTAACAATGTCCAGAACCATGGTCTCCGAAGCCCTAATATCCTCTTCTCGTCCTGCTGCCCTCCTTGACTTGGCGGTGGGGAAACCTCCTCCGGGCGCGGCTCATCGAGAGAAGCGTGAGCAGAGGCCGGTGGAGTTGCGTCTCCGAGCCATGAGGAAGGGTTTCCATTCTTCTCGGCAAAGTATGCTCGCGATGCATCCCGGTATTCGTTCAAATCACGCTGGGCAAAGAAGTCAAAGCCGCGAAACTCGACGGGTTGCGACGGCCCTGCTCCTGCTGCGTCCCCAAGTGTTGGCGATTGCTGCAATTCCCTCGGGGGACCGAGCACTGTGACAGCGGGAGGCCGCTGCTGCTCCGTCGCCATGACTAGCTATCTCAGGCCTGGGAACGAGCTCATTGCCGGACGGCCATTATCGTCTCCTTGTTTCAATTGCAACGCGGTACTGGACTCGAGAAAAAAGGAGTGGACGGCGGTCACAAGCACCACCAGCGATTAATTGATGTGCTCTTGTCACGATGCACGATGTGCGATACAGTAAACAGGGGCAGAGGAATCCAGGACGGTGGATTCGGAGGCATCCCCCTGCCTTTAACTAACGAAGCCACCGGCCACCAACGGATTCGGCCTTGCATCCTAGCATCCTAGCGGCCATGTTCGCCAGACTGTAGGTGTAGGGGGCCCCGGTCGTTACCCCGTCACTGCATCAGCGCAATCTCGTGATAGCAGGGCACGGCAGAGCATGGCAAGCTCCTCCTTCACTGCTTGTTTGGGGTCTATCACACGTGGTGTTGTATCCTTGTGGCTACTCTACCGGACGCTAAGCCTGTCAGTTATATCGGTATACCCAACTTACCTAGCCAGACCTAAGTCTAAGTAGCCACAGCCAACCTCATTGTCCATCGACAGTGGCTGTCGGAGGCCAGTCTGGGTGGTCTTGGCTGTCGCACAGATCTTCGCTCATCGACTTGCAGGCCCCTTACTTGTGCTTCTGCTCGTATACCACTGCACGGGAGAGTAGAATTTTCGCCGCCGCGATGGTTAAGGGGGAAGATTCAAATGAGTTTCCAATTACATTGATGTAGGCCTTACCAACAACAATTGGAACTGAAGAATGATTGGATCAGATGAGATCCTAGATCTTGGATGGATCTGAGACAAAACTAACATCTTCATTCATATCAGCTAAAATCGGTGCCGCCCAGATGCTATAAAAAGCAAATACCATCTACTGTATTTACACTATGGGGACAGTTGGGCAGGGACACAAGATCAGGAACAACTCCTGCAACTCCTGCGAACACTGTGCGATGACTGTTACCTGTACGCTATTGTTCGGTTAGTTCCGATTTAAGACGGAGGAAGCGACGTATGAGTTCTAGCTGGACAGAACCAGCAAGTTAGTGCGCGCTACGGATACCGCTAAGTAGCAGCGCATCTGCCCATCAACCTCCTAAAGCTGGAATACATACTCCGTCTAGGTAAAGGGGCTTATAAGGAAAACAACCTTAGACAGCATTTGTCGCTGCACTAGAACAGGCGGTGTTAGCCAGACCGAGGAATCAAGAGCAGGTTAAATAACGATAGTAATGCACTCGTCATCTATATAGTCTGTCTGGTTCTCCTCAATTTACCCCATGTATCTCGATTATAGCCACAAATCCAACCACAACCTGGGATTCGTCGCGATCTGAAGAACCGCGCCAAGTGCCGTTTAACCCCCTCGACACTTCATATGGCTATTCTCCTCGGTGCGACACAATGGTCGCCTCCAAAGCTCCGGCGACATGTGTATTAAAGAGTCGGTCCACCAGATCAATGATGAAGATGGATCCATCGCTGAAGAGCTCGCTTTCTTCGCGTTGCCAGTCTATCTCAAATTCCCACGATCTAAATAAGTAGTTTAAGGGGCGAACTAAGAATTGAAACATCAAATATGCAGCAGAGACTCCTCTCCCTCACCGCGCTCGCCGTGAGCCTGTTTTCGGGTTCCGGGGCAGCCCAGTGCGCCCGCGAGACGCTCGAGGCCGCAACGGAGAAGCTGCTCGCAGCACAGACGGCAGGCAAGCCAGACACCCTGGGCGCGCTCGCGAACGTGGCGTACCTCGAGCAGTTCAAGACGGCAGACATGACGAAGGGGATCCTCGCGACGCCGCTGGCGCTCGACTTCAACCGCTCGCTGCACGACACGGTGCAGTGCGCGACGTACACGGAGATGGTGTCGGCGAAGGGCGCCCACCCGTACGTCGTCGGCACGCAGATGCACTTCACGCCCGACGGCGCCGCCCTCACCAACGTCAGCACCCTCGTCACGGACCAGGGCGACTGGCTCTTTAATGCTACCGGCACCCTCTACTGGGCCTCGCGCGAGGCGTGGGACGTCATCCCCGAGGACCAGCGCGACTCCCGCGAGACCATCCAGGCCGCCGCCGACGCCTACGCCGACATCTTCAACGATAAGTCCGTCACCGTCCCCTGGGGCTCGCCGTGCGCCCGCCTCGAGGGCGGCGCGTATACCGGGTCCGGCTCCGCTAGCGACCGATGTGACGTGGGGATCCCGAATGGTGAGTGAGACTTGTTATTGATATTGATTTTTTCATTAATTCATACTTTCATTACTCTCCTTTTCTCGGCTCAGAGGCATCGCAGTGAGATTCTTCTTCATATAGAACTGACTGGTCCCGTCTAGGGGTGGCTCTAACGAATCGTCGCTACGTGATCGATGAGACGCTCGGAGCCGTCGATGTGTTTATCGACTTTGCCTCACTGCCCGACAGCCACGAGTTCCGGGTTGAGAAAGGCAAGATCCGCTATGTACACACGATTACTGTGATGGGTTAGGGAAGAAGAAAAAAACGGAGCCAATGCGGCCGTGAATCAGTTGAGCCACCGAATCTCACGGCTTGGTGTGCTTTCACTGGGTTAAAGAGACCTGTTAAATTGTCCAAGTAATTTGTATGTAAATGGCAGTAAAATTTATGAAAGATGATGTAGGCGCCATGAAACAAACAGTACGGTTGCCCCCCATGCCTAAGTCTAAATTCAAATGCAGTAGACCCTTCCGTTCTGCACAATCCCGAGCCCAAAGTCTATCATTATTGTAAGCTTCGCCTTATCCTCTCATATCCTCCTGTAAAACCGAAACCCAACAGTCGCCATTGCGGCGATTACAAGCGTCCCAGTCAAAATAGGCAACTTAGAAGTAGACGACACAGGCGAAGCATCACTCCTATGCGCAGCCTTCTCTTTCGTCTCCAGCCTCGGGTGATGCATATACGGCACGGCTCTCGCAGGCAGGTGTTTCTCAGGAAGCCATTCGAGCACCGGCGCGCGACTGATGACGGGGCCGAGGATATGATTAAGACCGTACTTGCCGAGCGGCAAGTAAGGAAACACGAACCGCGCCATGATCCAGTCCTTCGTACTCAGCCATCCGCACATGCGCGCCCTCTTCTCCGACATCTCGATGATAGCCGGGGTATCCTTCATGCGCTCCGTCTGGTAAGCGCGAAACAGCGCTTCGAGGTCCTCCGTAGTTATCACCGGCGACGACGATGATGAGGATGAGGATGATCCCCGCGTCAGTCGCCGCAGCCTGTTGACGAGGTCTACGAGATCCGAAACCCCGCTATTATACCCCAGTCCTGCATGCGGCTCGAGCTTGCGCACCGAGTCGCCGACGAGCACGACGCGCTTCCACGACCATTCATCCACGAGGCCTTCCTCGAGATTAATCAATCCGACAGGCCCCTCGCGAAGCCGATACGCATCCTCAAGGGTATACCCCGGCGCCATGTACAAACGGCCCCATTTCCTCAGAATACCCAGCTTATCCTCCTCAGTCCAGCGCAGCCGCTCCGACGTCGGCGTCTCGATCTTCTCGTAAACAGCGAACCACGCCTGGCTCGTGCCCGTCAGGATCTGCGTCGAGACGCCGTTGGCCGCGCACTCGTAGTTCGTGATCTGCGCGAGCCCGGGAAGCAGCGGCAGGTTGCCGAAGAGCAGGCGGTACGTCGTTATGTAGGGGCTCGCCTGCGGCGTGTCTGCGGCTGAGCCCGCGGCGAGCGATTGCATGATCTGGCGCGTGCGGCTGTGCACGCCGTCCAGGCCTATGACTATCGAGCCGCGCTCGACGGTGCCGTCGGCGCAGTGCACCGCTACGCCGTCCTCAGCCACGTCGATACGTACGACGCGCTTCCGCACGTGGATGCGCGCCTTGGCGGATTCGGGGAGACTCTCGTACAGCGCCTGCACGTAGTGTGGACGATGCACGATGCGGACGCCATGTCCGTGGCTTTTGACATCCTGCACGTCAGCATTATTGTTTTCGGGACTCATTATTGGGCCGAAATAGAGAAAAAGAATCTCACTTCGCCTCCATAAGCGGGCCTAATTCATCTTCTCTCCAGATGGATCCGTCGGAAGCAGACATGAGGACGTTGTGGTCGACACGCGACACGATGGGCGAGACAGCATCCAGAACATCCAGCTGGTCGAGCACGCGAAAGGTATGAGGCATCAGCGACAGCAGCGATCCGATATCCGGCATCAGATCGTCGTGTTGCTCCAGCACCACATAGTCCATGTCCGTCTTGGAGAATATATGCGCCGCTGTCAGACCCAGGAGACCACCGCCGACAATGATAGCCCGGAAGGGCTGTGCTTGGGAGTTTTCCTCTGCCATATTCCCCTTATCACGCTATATTCTCGCAGAATCGTGGGAATATGATTATGACTGCTCTTTCTATAACATTAGAAACGGATGAGGAAAAAGAAAAAGCATGGGTCCATACAGGGAGGTTTACCGCTTATCCTTGTATTATTATACCCTCTGGAACAGGGGTTGTATCTTCAACTCGTCGTTAGATTACGCTGACATGTTGCAGCTGGTCTGTTTGTGATGATTGAGAAGCAGAAGATAGCCAAACTTGCGCACAAACTCATACATATATATGTGCAGGTAAGCTGTCGTATGATAGCGCAATCTGAGATAAAGCCATGGATGATACCTAAAGGAGAGAGACTGTTCTTACAGCTCAGCCCCATCGGTAAGGGACCAACGCACCTTAGCGTTGGCCCTAGATGCATATGTAGGTAGCGCCCAACGACCTTCGATGGTCAACTTGGCAAGGTCGCCGTTACATTAGTCCACACCGTCTATGTCAATTAGCAGACAAGCTCATTGAAAGTTCTCGTAATATGATATTTGAGAGCGGTGAAGTTGATGAGAGGAATGTGTGTCGGCTGCACTAAGCACACCCAAAAACTGAATGTTCCTTTTCCATGGCGTTGATTGGAAGAAAAGGAAGAGATTGGTGACCGCTCACACAACTACTAAATTCGAAGGCATTAACCCAGGCAGCCAAGGAAATGCTATTAACTTAGTCAGATTTTAGAGCCACATAACAAGTATGCTTTCCGTCGTTTACCAACTCATCATTCATCGCCATTAGGAATAATACATATAACTATAAGCTAACCATTATAATAAGCTATAAGTACAGAAGTTTTGATCGAAGCATTCCACACTCTATAATCTGTGCAGGATGCAAGCCTCAATTACTTAACCAAGCAGCCCGAACGTCACGAAGGCCGGCTAATTCTTCTTCGTCTAACGCCTATCTTATAACTTCATAAGGTGGAAAAGAACTTAAGCCATGCCCCAAAATCATTCCCTTTCTCTTTAAAATGAACCAGAAAGGTAAAAAAGCTGAAGTGCTTCGTGGTCCCATCGCCGAGCCTCCTAATGCCAAAATTGTCTTGAAACATACACCGCACAGCCTATCGGTCTCATAACTTCACTTTTTGGTGTCATAAAACCTCTTGCCCATCCTCCTCTTCCGGAAATTTCAGTCCACCTTCTACCTGGATCGCCCCCCGAACCCACTCATGAGCTATTACCTGCCCCATTGGCCAGCGACTCCGAGCGCGTCGTAAAAGGCCTTCGGTAATCTCCATAGCCCCTTTAAGCTGATCTTTCTCGAACAAGGCTATATTGGCGTCGTGGTCACCATCTTCGCCTGCATATTTTACCCAGCTCCATTCAACACGAGCAATGCGATGGCTGGTCCTGCTCCGCATTCTCTGATAGTCATTGGCGCCAGGTGGTGGATCAAATGGCAGACGTGACTCGATAAGCGCATAGAGAAGCACGCCCAAAGACCAAGCATCGGTTGCCCGACCATCATAAGACTGCCCTAGAATAACTTCCGGTGCGGCATAATCATCAGAGCCACAGCGAGTTTCCAGTTTCTCATCGTCAGCTACACGTCGAGAGAGCCCCAGGTCTGTCAGGGTTATCACGGGATAAGGATACGTTGTCCAGTCCTGAGTGGGACTGATTAGCTCTGCCGGCGAGACATTAACGAGAACGTCTACGCAATGTTAGCATGTTGACCAATGCGTCAGAGAGAGTATTTTCTGGCTCCGCGAATAGAATCGGTGCTAAGAATCACGTACTCTCAAGCTTAATGTCCCGATGGACAATCCTCCGCTCGTGTAGATACCCCACCGCTCCAACAACTTCTGAAAATATTCGCCGTAGAATTGGAGCTTTGAGTGAGTCTCGGTAATTTGACGCAACGTCGAAGAGGTCGCCTCCGGGAGAATAATTCAGAACCAGCAAAGCTCTTGTTGGCTCGATACTCCAAGCCTTTAGGTGCACCAAAGAGGGATGATCGATAGACCGCATAATATCGAGCTCTCGCTTTAAGCTCATTTCGATCCTGTCCTCGGAAGCACCACCTTTCGGTCCATGTTCACAGATTTTGATGGCGACCAGTGTTTTCGGGTCCAATTGAGGGACTGTTACGGAAGCGGTACGGTCTTCGCTTCCAGTCTGAACCCTGCTGTCTGTGGGGGCATCTATGTCGAGTCTACTCGTCGCGAGGACTACTCTACTAAATGTGCCTTCACCCAGATCTTTAATACCACGCCATCTTCTTAATTTTTGGTCTTTTCTACCGCGCGCCTCAAAATATTCATAAGCCGTTCTCTTCGAACCCGAGTTGTCGTTGCTTAATGACGATTCGCTGGGTGGGGGTGTTGGGGGGCTGGCTGGTAAAGCGAGCCCTCTAGCTTCAGACAAGCGCGGTTCTCTTCGTAGTCCTGCAGCATCCTCCCGATTCCTCTCGTCCACTTTTCCGGAAGCAACGGTATTCTGTCTTTTGGGAATGCCTTTGGGATCCGGTATATATTCGCTGATGCTCCGATTTCGAGTATGCTCGTTCTTACCGCTGCTATGCTCGGCAGAGTGCCCAACTTGAAGGCCAGCATAGACCTTCCTTTTGCTTTGGTTCTCGAGAGCAGTAGCAACTGACTCTCCGCTCTTTGTAATGAAGACGGAATCAGGCATGATAGTTGGCACAGTCAGCTCCTTGGAAAGCGTAGGGGTGACGAGTCGTTTCCAAGGTCCAGGTGAATCACTAGATAACAGAGGCGATGGGAGTGGTGTAACGTCGCCCATAGCAGATATTACAGGGCTCGGGCAGGCGGAGCTCGTCGCAGAACTTATGCTCTTAGTCAAGTGCTGCTTCCAACTCGGAGTTCGCGAAACGGGCTGTAGGTTAGAGTTTGATGTCTTTCGCTGTAGGGCGGAGTTCTGTTGCGAAGTAGACAGACGGCCGCCACGATCTTTGAGGCTGTCGGATCGCTGAGGCGCCGCAGATGATGGCTCAGTCGAGATGAATAGCGAAGCGTGGTTACGCCCAAGTGGCGACGGAGAATGATCATTCGGTAGTTTGGGAGTATCCCCAAAAGTATTCACAGATACAGGAGGGGGGGAGGATGCCGTATGCGCCTCGAGATGGACTTGACCATGAGCGGGGGAAGGGCTCATCACAAGGTCATCGTCGCGGTTGGCTGGTGGAGACGCACCGTGACTAGGACGAAGCGCGCCGTTGGACTCAACGCTTTGACGGTTCAAGCCTTGCAAGGAAACTAGAGTAGGAGAATTAGGTTGGTGGGAGGATCGAGGAGCGCAAGAATCCGGCCGGCCGTCGCGGTCTAGGAAAACATCATCTGAAAGGCTGCGAGGTGGATGCGCTGTCATATTGGAAGAGCGGCAGGCCTGCCCGAGGGAGAGCGCGGGATCAGCGAAGCAAGTGGGTGGGACACCGGAGGGAACGGCGGGCAGGTGATGGGGCTCGACGACAATAGCCACTCGGTAGTCTCGACTGCTGACGAGACGACCAAGCTAGATCGCCTACGGCACCTATGTCACCTATGGCACAAGGATCAGGGAGCTACCGACAACGTGGGGAGTAGGGAGGAGGAGGATGCTGCTGCTGCGCCGGAGACAGCCAAGCAAGGGCAAGGGATAGAGAGAGAGGCTTTCGCGTCCCCTGGAACTAATGTCAGTGAATGCGGCCATCGATGTCCTGATCGAGCCCACCTGCCTAATAGTGACAGACAGGCAAGCACACCCGACAATGGCCGGGGACAGAAGCGGCCTGTCAGATTGGTGGGATGCAGAGAAACCGCGGTGAATTTCTCACGGACTTGTTGGTGGTGGTGGTGGTGGTGTTTGGTTGGGTGGGTGGTTGGCCGACTTGGTGACAGTGGGTTGGTTGGCTGGTTTCCAGTAATCGGCAACCGGCGCTGTAGAGGTAGTGTACTACTAAACTTTGAAGGTAATAGGTCCAGAGTTCGGGTGGTACCTTACTCATTAGCATACCAAACTGGGTACCTACCTGGATTCCGTGTAAGCTCCACCCGCAAGCTCAAGGCAAACGCGGTGGTTGGCTACCGAACCATTGGTTCCCTTCGATGAAGGCACCTTGTTCTGGCACCTTGTTCTGCTACCTTCAGGTACTAGTAGGTTGTTACATTAGCTAGCTCACAAGCCCTGTTGATAGCCAAGCAAGCAAGCTTACCACTATATGTAGGTACCGCAGGCAGAGTAGGACTTGTTGTACCCGTAGTGCAAGCACAGATACAGCCAAGGCGTGTTATCAACCGCAAAATCCAATGAAAGTTCCAAGGTTGTGTGCAAGCCGGTTGAAGATAGAATTAGGTTTGACGAAATAATTCCTGATGACTCAGGCGCAACGGAGTGAATAGTACCTGAGTACCGGTAGGCGGGCTGGTGCCAATGCGGCCGACTCAGGTAGCGCGTCAATGGAAGTCACTTTTGAAGGGTACCCGGTGTCAGTCGACCAGCATGGTGTGTCTTGAAACGGAATTGTAACGTTGACTTCGTTTACACTGCCAGTGCTAGGCTGCTAGGCTGCTAGGCAGAACCTGAACCTACCCACCTGCTAAGTTAGGTGAGTCGAATACGGCAATCCGGTGGATGCCGGACAGGTTGCCCAAGTTAAGTAAAGCAACAAAAACTGCGACCGTAGGGAGTCATCAAAGACACTCAAAGAAGAGTGTAAAGGAGTAAACTAGGATGCTAGTCGCCTTTGCGGCCGAAGACTAACTATATCCGCCGTGCTAAATAAAGACTGATAGACAATCAATTCTTGGAGGTTGTTCGAAGTACAGCTCTCCAAGCCTACATTACAGCAGCGCGCTTGATAGGGAATACTCGTGTCATTGGTGGGACCTAGGCTGAGCCGCCTATTGAGATAGCAGACAGGCATGAATTAGCGGGTTGAATGACGGCCAAATGTCGAATCTTATATACCTAGGTGTATACATAATATAACGTACTGTCAATACGCCCATGCAATCTACCAATGGAATAATGGGGTGCGACTCGAGGTTGCGCCTCGGCAAGACGCTGTAACACCGGCCTGATATTGTCTTTGGGGGTTCGTAGTAGATAGCGATATCTCTGATACGGGCATTAACGTGTTAATACGATGAATTCGCATACATTTACGTGGTCAGATTGGTGTAATCCAATATGGCTGTACATTTGGGATGGTCATATTTCCGTGTTGTTATCTTTAAGTTGTCTAACCTAGGCTGTTTACTCAACTACATCTAAAGCCCAGGACTTACAAGCTTACACAAGCTGGCAGTGGAGTTGCTTTCTACTTACAGCTTTTGGTTCCTTAGGTATTTGTAGGTTGCAGGTAATAAAGGGTAATGGGGAGGCGAGGCACCTATCCTGCGCAACCTCGCTCCCGTCACGTTTTTATCTTCATCGACGTCAGCGACGGGAATCCGTTTGTTAATCGGATAGCATTTTCCCGTAGACCCCCACTCGGCCATCTATCTACAATAGTGCCCATGCATCATGCCCAATCTCTTTCTCTTATTGGTCCAATCAAGAATGAGCCCCCGGACACAGAACTTTGACAAAGCACGCGACGTAAGTTACCTTTGTCCACGGCAGCATTGTGTTGCAATCAATGGCTGCGGTCGGCGTTCAGCTTCTGGGAAGCATGCTGATGTCATTTCGGCGCTGTTCTGGTTTCGCCAGCTGGGAGCTTTCGAGCCACTGGATCGAGTCCCCGGTGCACGATCCAGCTTGCTCGAAGTCGATTGGATGGAAGCCCATTAAGCTCATTGTGCCCCGCCACTGCCCCTCTTTCCCCGCTGTCACGCGCAAAGGGGTACTGGAGACTGTGGCTAGCGACCTCGTGGCTCGGTAAGTACCTACCGTACGGTCGGTTTCTACCGCCAACGCCGGAAGCGTTATTCCTGAATGCCCGGGGAATATCTCGAGGTCATCGCCTCACTTTAGCCCCGAAAACCAGGCGAGCTGACGCAGGGAATCGAAAACCTCGGGACCCAGCCTTGCCAGGTTTAACCAGAGATAGTGGCAGGATCGCGACCTCATTGTCTTCTAGGCCATCTCCACGCAATGGATACAATTATATTCGCAATTCAAGGTTACCCTCCCGAGTTCTTGTAGCGGCTTGCCGAATCTTGTGAGGTCGCTTTGTTACGAATCAAAATTCTATAGGAGCTACTAGAGTTAGTAGTCGACATCCCATCCTATCCAAGGCACAGAACAACTTATATTAAGATGACTTTTGTAACTTGATCCCCGTCCTTGTGCCTTTTCCCCTACTGCATTGACAGAGCAGCACCTGTTTCGACAGCCACGAGAATATGATGGGGAAACGGCTGCACTTTTGCTCTTACAGCCTACAGCAACTGGGCAAACTACCAGGGTCATGTCAATGATATGCTTCTGGCCCCTGTCAATAACAGCTGGCCTGACACTAGCCCGAGTTGGAGATGCTTGAAAAGTGGAAGTCACAATTGCCGTGAGACTATACACGGAGCATCAGGTACGGCATGCAGCGCTGTTCATCTCACAGATCGGAAATGAATTTCCTTCCGAAGTTTCGGAGCGTTCGTTATGTTGCGGCTCATTTAGTCCCGCCGAATCAGAACCCTATCAGCAAAGCTAGATGCCGCCTACAAGAAAACGTGATTTCTCGCCTAGACTCCTTACCTCGAAGAGGAGCCGATGTCAACACTGGAGCGGTTCGTTGGTATGGCACACTTAGGACTACTGAAGGGCGTGGTTGAGATTGGATGAAAAGCGCGGCAACAAGGCGCCCTTTTCTCGTCATCACGCCAAAACTATCTTCTTACCGGAATTCCCGAGCAGCGATTATAAGTGCCGAGATCTCAAATGTGCGGGGAAGAATGGGAAACATCATCGTCCCACATCTGTAAGCGCAACATCTCTCCCGGGAGTGTGAACGGTTAGTATTACCTAAATTCTCCATTCAGAGAAACCAGAATGGCCCTTAAAGCAAGCCGTACGTCCTATGATCCCAGCCTGCAACAGGCGTTTATCACCCGGCGAAATCTTCTACCAATAGTTGCCAAGTTACCTCTTCTGAGACACCAGTCTTATTTTACGATTATCACTTGGCGTGGAGTAAGACGCAATGTTCGCTTATTTCAAACGAAAGAACCGCAATAAACCCAGTCCGAAGAAACGGGATCTAGATACTTCATCTGAAGAAGTGGGGCCTCAAGAACCTAGATTTAAAGAAGAATTCAGTAAATTAGGAGGGAGTCGTGCGGACGTGATTGAAGATGCTTGGGCCTTCAAGCTGAAGGATGAGCCATTAGACGGCCATCGGAGGATGAAAGTTCGAGTCATTGGGGCCGGTTACTCCGGGATCTATCTCGCAATTCGAATTTCGCAGCGGCTCCGGAATATTGACTTGCAGATTTATGAAAAACATGATGGTGCTGGCGGGACGTGGTGGGCGAACAGATACCCAGGTACGTATCCGTTCATCTTAGGTTCTTTTCGTTGAGTCGTATGGCAGTTGTACTTACACATACTTACCAGGCGTTGCTTGTGATATTCCAGCGCACTCATACCAATACACATTTAACCCGAATCCAGACTGGTCTTCGTTCTACGCGCCGGGAAGCGAGATCCGCAAGTATTTGCAGGACACAGCGGAAAAATTTGGCGCCACGAGATTCATAAAACTCTCGCATGAGGTACTATCTTGCACGTGGGATGACAGTACGAAGAAATGGTAAATTTTGAAGAGCAACCTCAAGAATTGGAATACAGGAAAAGGGACGAATAAAGCTGACTCAAATTAGGATTTTGTCCGTGCGGAGGGGTGACACAGAAGAGACCTTTGAAGACGATGCCGATGTATTGCTCGTAGCCCGAGGCGGCCTTAGCAATCCGTCCTGGCCCGATATACCCGGCTTAAAAGACTTCTCAGGGGAAGTTATGCATTCAGCAGCCTGGAAAGATGAGTATGAGTCTCTCCTTCATACTAGTGAATTTCGAGCAATGAACTGATAACCGAAACAGTTACGAGTTTAGAAATAAACGAATCGGTATAATAGGAAACGGATCGAGTGCTATTCAGATCGTGCCCAGCCTACAGAAGGTCGATGGCACTCAACTTTTCTGTTTCGTTAGGAGCAAAACATGGATTACGAATCCATTTGGTGATGGTAAGCTGACTTTCTCACTGTCCACGTAATTGCCCCGGTTCTTCTACTAACCAACTGCGAAGCTGCCATGATAAAGCTGGGTTTAGATCCCAAGAAACTAGACTGTAAGTCAGTACTATGCACTTATTTATACGGATCCTTAACACCACTGCCAGTCTCACTTGAACAACGCCAGCAGTTTGCCCAAGATCCCGAGAAGCTGTTCAATTTCCGAAAAGAGATTGAGGCTGACGGTAATGTGATCCACGAGGTCTCTTTCCGAGACTCAGGTATGCAACGGGGCGGCATGGCACTGTTTCGTGAAGAAATGCAGCGCCGTCTTGCACCCAAGCCAGAGATCGCGGAGTTCCTTATCCCGTCTTTTGGGATCGGCTGCCGACGAGCCACTCCAGGCCCAGGGTATCTTGAAGCATTGGGCGAAAGTAACGTAGACTTCATCACGGATCAGATTGCCGCCGTGACTTCGAACGGTGTGAAACTCGTTTCCGGGCGTGAGGTATCCGTGGACGTCATTGTCTGCGCAACGGGTTTCCAGACCTCAAAGGCACCACCATTCACAGTCACGGGACGGGGAGGTCTCACACTCGCGGAGCGCTTCACACCGTTCCCCGAAGCCTATTTTTCGCTCGCGGTGGACTCCTTTCCGAACTATTTCATGATGCTAGGTCCGAATTCAGCGATTGGTTCCGGGTCCATGACCTCTATCCTTGAGGCCGAGGGCGATTATATCGTGAAGTGTATCCGCAAGTTACAGAAAGAAGATTATGCAACCATGACAGTCAAGCCCGAAAGAGTGCGCGACTGGCGCGATTACTGCCACGAATACTTCAAAAAGACTGTTTACACTGAGAAGTGCAATAGTTGGTACAAGAGCGATGGCGGCAGAGGGGATAGGATCATCGGGCTTTGGCCCGGCAGCACTTTGCACGCCATCGAGGCGTTGCGCGCCCCTCGTTGGGAGGACTTCGACTGGGAGAGTCGTGATGGGCCTTCAGCGAATATGCTGCGATGGCTCGGCAATGGGTGGAGCGTCACGCACACCAAAGTCGAAGAGGGACAGGGCGATGGGAAGCAGGAATACCAAGGTGACCCCGCGTGGTATCTTGAGCCTAGATTTGTAAGTGTACCCTTAGAGCAACGACCCGAGGAGGATGAGGAGTTCAAGATGCGGCCGTTTTCGCATTGAGAAGCGCATTTCGCTCGGGGCTATGGAGTGGTTTATAGATTAAGTACATGGTATATACATGCGTATTCTTTTCATCCTCCTCTCGGAAAGTTTGCATTACTGGAAAACTTAACAGCATCAATCGGTTATAAGCCAGAGCGATGATTGTATTTTGCAAGTCGTGTATCAAAGCTATGCGCCAGCATGCTTGTCGCATAACGACATCGTTATTACTCCAACTGCATAATAACAATTATCGTATTGTTCAGAATTCTGTTGCCTAATGTAGTAGCTGGGGTAGTTTATGTCAGGGTCTCAGGCTTATTTTAGTATAATGGGGAAGGGGAGCGCGGTCAGATCTACACTTGTACACGTGTAGGTAATCTTACCATTAGGACCAATAGCGTCTCGAATTGAGAACCTAAGTCCTAGGTAAGTAGGCTATTGAAGGACAACAACCTAGCCGCTGCAGGACCAGGTTTTCGCTTTTCTCAATGAACAAAGAGAATGTCGCGTGCTGAATTATACTGGTCTATGATACATAATCTATAACATCAATAAGAATAGTATTCATTTGCCTAGATCTTGGATGAAGCGTAGCTGAAGCATTGCAGGCCGCCCAGAGTGGGCGAGACGCTAGAGATGCCAAGAAAAAGGGGCCCTTTTGTCTAGGTTGGGTCTAGAACGAGACCGAGACGGATCTGATCTCCCTGACCGCCCTATCTATTAATTTCAGTGGCGGCTTGGTTAACTCCCGTGCTCATGGACAACTACGCTATGTATAACATCTATGTAGCGCATTGATATCTTGCCGTGATTCAACAGGACGATTCAGCTATTTACTGGTCAGCATGCACATACCTACTTGGGAACTGTTAGTAAGCGTAGATCTCAGCAGATTGAGGCTGTTCAGTTTTCCGCATATACTCGTAGTTCAAGATGAGACGCCCCTGTCGATTTCAGCTACACTAGTGTAGGGATCTAGCCCCTGATCCGCTCGGAGCGTCCCTGTTCGTGTTCAGGATAGGTATCTGGTATCCCGACTAGTGAGTGGCAGAGAAAGACAGCTAGGTAGGTGAAGGTTAATAAAAAGGGTCGAGACTCTCTCCTTGTTTTCGTTTCAGCTCGTTCTCGCAGAGCTAACTGACAATCTTTTCCCTGTTTCCACAAGACTTTCTTACTTCTGGCTCCCGATTCCGCTCTATCTACATACTAACACTACCGGCACCCTTGTGATCGATCTGCTAGTCCTTGATCGGACGTCTGCTTGCGAAATCGATAATACGCCGCGATGAAGGCTTTCTTCTATTTCCCCGCCTCGCTGGCGAGCCTGGTCCTTGCGCAGGCTGCTTCGTCGCCCGCAGTCTACATACTCATGCCGAGTAACACCGCCTCGACAGCTGTATCCTCGGCGCTCAACACCCTCGGGTACAGCTACTCTGACTCCACAGCTGGCGATGGGCTGGGCCTCGATTTAGATCATAGCGCATACACTATCTTACAGCCAGGGACGGCATACAGGAACATATCGCGCGATAACCCGGGGGCAAGATTCATCTTACCGAACTTGGCGACGGCAGACTCTCAATCCTGGCTGGGGTCATTTTCGCAGGAGCAGCGAGCGGGAAAGGAGTTGCGGTCAGAGGACGTAGACTCAATCCGGGCTTTCTTCGCCGATATGAAAGGCTCTGGAAGTGGTGTCTCACAGCTTCTCGAACTTGATGTTTCTGCTTATGATTCGCACACCCAGGGCCAGACTTGGGTTGCACTATGTGACTTTTTGGGTCTGGGATATAGCGTGGTTGAAAGGCTAAAGTTGTGGCGTTTCCCGCAATGATCTCGATTGGCGCTGGCTCATCGAAGTTGAGTTTTAAAAGATCTGATGTTACATCAGGCTCTGAGCGCGGAATCTCACCGCGTTATTAATATTTACGGACCCCAGGAGGTGGCACTGTTTGAGCAAGCCGTTTTAGATACAGGCGCATTGGGCGGGTAGATTCCATGCCAACGATTCAGCAGAGCTGGAGCCCTATCAAAATGGCAGACATAGCATTTCCAGCTACGACTGATCACCCTGATCTCTTTCGGTACGACCAACAGCGCCCAGCTATGAGTTGGAGCTGCATATGCAGAAGAAAGGTTCAGCTCGCACGAATACCGACAAGAGCATGCAAGAGTCACGATACTCCATGAAGCCACACTAAGAGCCATCTATGATGGGCTCTTCTTGGCCGTGTGAGCAAGTAGACTAACCCATTAGCCCCTCTCAGAGGGACGCCCATCTGGGAAACACGTTGCGCAAAGGCTGGAAAACGAGATGTTACACCTAGAATGTGCACGCATTTGGGTGCAATATCTACTTGGCAGGCTTGGCTGTGGTAGTATCATTCCCATGCGTAGAAAGGCGTATTTGCTTCGCAAGGCACATCTCAAAACAATAGATATCTCCCTTGTCAAAATAGACCGAAAGCGCAAGCGTACCCGGTGCTAAACTGCCACAGCGCTACTCATCAAGAAATAGATTCCCGCCAAGTCGTTCTACTGCTTACTGCCTGCCGATCAGCTTTTCTCTTATTCTATGCATCCTTGGTAACACATGAGTTCAGGCAATTACGAACCAGAGAAGGTTGCCAGCATCTTAGCAAGTTCGTCGGGGTTTAGAATGGTAGATATTCGCAATGTGTACCGTAATTCCATAACCTAATAGTAGTAGTCGTCTCGCGCAAATAATCGGAACACTCCGTAACAGGAGTTATGGATGGACGGGAAGCCGCAGTTGCCACGCGGTGTAATAGTCAATACGTGATGAGATAGGTAGCTGCTGTCGGTTTCAACATGACTGAACGTGCCTACCTTCTCGACAAGACGCATGCCAATATGATAGAATAGGCCCATGGTTGATGCTCTAAGGGGTAGGCGCAAACACAGGTTCATTCCATGTCAACATGGCATGCATCTGCGAGTAATTGCTCAGGTACAGTACCTCTTTCTTCAGTATTCGCGATATTCTAAAATGCTCTTGCTACCTAGGTACTAAAAGATATGTGCTCGCCCGAAGAATGCCTACAACCTCATCACGACATATCATCTTACCTCATATCTGATATTTGTTTTAATCACCCACGCCGCAATCCGAACGCCTTCAGACGGTCACAAGAGTAGTCACTTTCTTCTATGCCTTGATATAAACCAACAGGAGCATATCCCACCATCACTATCCGCGACTCCAATCATAAACATCAAATCCAAGCTTCATTACAATCATGAAAGAAGGGAGAGACAAGCCCGGTGAGAACGGGGGGCGGGTCAAGAGCGATGAAACCAAGCCGAATGCGTGGATCCTGGAAAGAATTCTGCAGCAATATGCGCGACCTACAGAACATAAAAATGGCTCGATAGTACACCCTGCCTGGCGAAATGTGCCCCATAACAGCCAGACAACACAAACTCGCGACATCTCAGAAGCACACTGCAATGGAACGGTCGAGGACAAAACCGGAAAGGAAACGCATGCCAAAGAAGACGGCGAAATTGATGACAAGCCCGAAGTTAGGACGGAAGAGGAAAGGAGTGAGGATACAAGCGAATAGGAAAAGATTGACGCTAAGGAGGAGAGAGAAGAAATTGGCAATATCAATACAAAGAAAGCGTTTGCAAAGTAGCAGATTGGAGGGAGTGGTAGAGATGTCACAAAGAGGCGGAAGTCACGAGTTAAATGATGAAGATGGCGGCGTGAAGGAGGCTAGCAACAGCGGATAGGAAGGTTGAATCAATTAGGATTAAGAACAGCCAGGCGATAGACTGGGTCAATCAACTTACTTCAGGCTCGTGTGTTTTTAAATAGCGTTGGAGGAGCGGGCAGTGCAAGCAGATCGTTGAAATGTTAACGCTTCTAAGTATCATTACCCTATACCCTAAACGCCAGTAGCTGCTTGGTTACATAAATCGTGATGTTCTATCATAATACTCGATGCCGACGGCTCCCATCCCTCGCTCGTTGCGTCGGAGCCTATGCGGATAATAGTGACTTTCGTACCAGCTTCTGGCTCCTTCCCCTTCCCCGACGATGCGTCCTGATCGACCCAAGTAATGGTGCCTAACCTACGAAGAGCATTAAGCCTTTCCGTTCGTATTCCTTCGGCTTGAAGTGGCTCTTGCATATGCAGGTAGAACCTTTCAAGTTGGAAAAGAGCCTCGCAGACGCAATCCCGGGAACCGGTCAACTTAGCCGCCTGAACAGAGTCCTTGTATGCCTTTTCGGCGGCAGTAGTGTCTCCTTTCATCCATCGAATGTATCCCAACCAAACACACCGGAATGAGTTATCCTGCGGGGACAGAGTCGTAGCGTCTAGTCGAGATAAAGCGTCCTCTGCCCGGCCTGGCTGCCCGTCGGCGAGATCTGCCTTGCAGGTTGCCAGTGCATGCTCGAACTTCAGCATTGCTAAGACAGAATGGTCGGTGTTTTGTTCGCTCAGTTTAGATAGCCGGCATTTGATATTCTCGGCCTGGGTCTTAGGATCCTTCTGTCTCTCAACTGCATCGAAGTACAGCAGATACACCTCTGTGGACAGCGAATGGCCAATACCAAGGTGATCTTCGAATTCAGATACGCACTGTGTAAGTACAACCACGATAGCCCTGTTTCTTTCAGCAGCCGGTACATCAAGAAGAGTTTGCCAGAATTTAGAAAGAATATTATCTTGGCTGTACACAGCTCTGGCGAGGTCTGAGCAAAATTGTAATAGAATGCCTTGTATCTCTGCCCGGCCAATAAGTTCTAGGCGAGCAGCAATGCAGAGTATTCTAGGTATCATCTCCGGTGGAGGATTTTTGAAGACCCGAACTAGTAGACTAAATGGAGTATCGAGTGCGTGTCGTATAGCAGCTGGTTCAACCTGCCGACCAACAGATAGAGCTGCCGTCATACACCTGTCTAGTAAAGACTTAAGCAATTCCCCAGGGCCTCGATGCCCTTTCGAACTCCAGCAGTAGGTCCCAGACCGAACCCATAGGCCTGACTCGAAGCCCTGGGACATATAAGTTCGAAGAAGCTGTATCAAGCTGTCGTGAAGCTCACTGGTCCTTGTGGCCATGACTTCCGGCTCCTGCACTCGGACACACTCGATTTGCTCTGAGAAGTCTGAAAGGGATTCCATTGGAGCGGGAGTGTGACAGCTGACGTCCCGAACTGCATCTGAGTGGGGCTCTTCTCCGGACTCCAGCTTAGAATAGAGCGATGGGTTTCGGGATATATATATCTGAAGACTGTCAATCTCCACTTTCCGGTCTCTTACATAAAAAACGGATCCCTTATTATGCTCTGTTTCCCGCTGTCTCTTTAAGCGGAGAATCTGTAAGACTTCGTCGAAGCGTAGATTCTTGAAGGCGTTCCACGAAGCGAGCTGTCTCTTGTACATGGATATGCTTCGAGGAGAGTTAGCAAGACTCTGCACTGCCGGGCTGGCACGAGGTTTACCATACGTTGCGACGAAATCATGGTTCTCTTCCATATATTTCTTGACTTCTTCCAGCGTCTTGTTCTCTTCCACGTAAAGCCGCACGATGACATCCTGAAGCTGAGGCCAATCCTCGGGAGTCGCATATCTTTTGGAAGACGATGATTCTCCAGAGTCGGTTTGCATGACAATGATGGCTAGCGAGAGTTAACTGATGCGGCACTGCGAATGAGAGAACCATTTTGGCGACCGGTTCAAGTGGTTTAAAAGTCGGGGCGGCTGTGCGTTTGCCATCTTGTAAGCTAGCCACGAAGCAGAAAGCTATCTACTTCAGGATATAGAGTTGAAGCACACTTGATACAAAGCAACAAAAGCGGAGGCAGGCAACGCCCCAGGATATGTCGACGTCGTCGCTGATTGGCCGGGCGGGCAGGGGGTTGCCCAAAGGGGCAATAAGTCAGCTGCACTGACCCTTTTAGCGTGAACATGCGGGCTGAAAACCACGTTGGTAGGGTTTGAGGCAGCTGAAAGCATGCAGAAGACTATTATGACGATTGGCTGCTGCCGCGGGGCGACCAGGAAATACCAGGTAATCTGCTTATTCTCCCTAGGTAGCGTAGCGTTGTGTAGGAGATGCTGTCCCGAGGGCACATTCGCGTGCAGCCGTGCCTCCCAAGAAGAATCCTTCGGTGACGGCAGCCGTGAGTAAGAGGCGGCAGTGAAACACCTCGCCGCCGCCGCCGCCTCCAAAGCGCAAAGCGCAAAGCGCCGAATCTGGTGGGGATGAAGATGGAAATGGCCTGATGATTAACACTTTGATACTTGTCGGCTGCCATTCTGGAAGCCCCCACCCCACAGAAGCCCTCGAGGAAGAGCTAAGGAACAGTCAGAATCAGGTTTCGACACGGGCGGAGGACCATCTGCCGCCGGCGGTCGATGCTAACTCAAATGAGGCTGCATAGTTCGCAGTTTATGACCCAGCATCAGCCTCCGTCGCCGTCACTCAACCCGGTGCCTCGTCCACGTCGCTTGTCCCTGTTGGTAGCCGCCTACCCTGTACTGCCATCTTGGATCTGGCGTCCAGAGATCTGTGCACTAGCTACATGCGTATTCGGCAACAGCTTAGCGCATGATCGACCAGCAACCGAGCGGCAGCGTAGATCCCTCGATAGAGACAATAAGAGACGTAGCCTCCGGCTGACCTTCGGGCTCCGTCGCAGTCGAGCGACATATGGTATACATTTTATTGCCTCTAAAAGCGGGGAGGCGTGATAGATTTGAGCTGGCTTGGAACGAGCGCTATTCCAGAGAGGCAACTGTAGTACGCAATAAGTGACGAGCTTAGTAATTTTTTTCTTCGTTCCTTTCTTTTTTTCTCTTTTTTTTCTTCCTATTCTCCCTCTACTTCGTTGCCGCCTGCCGGACCACCTGTTGATGAAAGCGAAGGGAGTGGCTGAGAAACGAAGATGAGGTGGAACTTGCTGGCTGCGCGATGGCGAAGAGGCGGAGCCCGGAGGTGCATGCTACTGTAGAGGCGATCAGGGTAATTCTCAGGTGCCGTAATCTTCTGCAGGCTAGGGGCTTTCGGGGCTTCTGTGCTTTCGTAAATCGAGGTTTGAGCAGTGGCTGTGCTGTCCGGATAAACACCCCACGGTTTCCATTGGCGGCAGTACGTGGCGCCACAAGCCACCTAAGCCGCCCACTGAAAGCGCACGGTTAGGTACAGGTAGCGCCCCACTAACAGCTGGAACAGCACTTAACGCGTCGTCCCTCTTCATAGTGATCTGCGACGCGTGTTTTCGCAAGCCAACCGCGTCGCAGCTCTGGTGATCCGTCGTCTATAACGCCACATCGACCAACTACTTCGAATGTTAGTGAGGTTCTAATAACAACCTCATCTCTATCGCCACGATGCTACGACAGGATTTCAATCGTCCCGACCTGAAGCGGCGCGTTCTTGCAGACCACCGCAAGAAACAGTTTGCCGACCCAGGCTATCAGGCGACTGAATATCCCCATCGCCTCAACTTTTACGCCACGCCCCCGACCGCTGATATTACGCTTGAGCAATTTGAACAATGGGCAATTGACAGGTTAAGGGGTAGGCTTCGCGCCCCTAGCTAGTGTCACGGTCCAGTACTGACCTGTCTGCAAGTCCTCGCTGAACTCGAAGCATGCTCGTTTCGCAACAAGTCCCTGGCCGAGACGGCTGCGCACATGGAACCTCTGCTCAAAAAGTATCTCCTTCTCGAGCCGAATTCTTCATCTTCGACGAAGCTGTTCGAGGAGCGTCAAAAAGATCATTATAGTCATTTCATTCTTCGCCTGGCTTTTGCATCCACCGAAGACTTGCGCCGGAGGTTTAGCCGTGTCGAGACAATGTTGTTTCGCCTGCGACTAAATGAAGAAGGGTTCCGCGAGAAGGATGCGTTTATACAATCCATCAATCTCGACTGTGAAAAAGTAACCGAAGACGAACGAAACAAATATCGAGACGAGTTGGCCGCTGTGGCAGGCTTCAAGAAGGGCACTGAAGAGGAGACATGGATCAAGGTGGACTGGGAAAGAGTACCGGATCTGGTCGAGTCACGGCGTGTGTTCTTGAAAGCCGGGAAGGCTTACGTACCTTCCAAAGAACAATCAAGCATGGTGATCGCAGAATTTACAAAGCGGCTAGATCGCGCATTAGATGTATTTCCAAACCCTCTCTCTTTGCTACGAAGGGGGGTCACCTTGATTGACTGAGGTTTAGTTAACGGCTCGCGGCTTACACCGGCTAGACGAAGACGATCGACTTACACCGATACTGGACCATTTGTCCAAGAACTTTATCACACCTGATGCTTCATATATGAGTTCGTCATCGTCAGTTCCAGGTGCTGATATCTCGGCGCGAAATATCGATGCTCTCTCGGCACATTTCCCTCTGTGCATGCAGAACCTACACAGGACTCTGAGACGAGACGCACACCTAAAGCATTTTGGCCGCTTACAGTACACATTATTCCTGAAAGGAATTGGTTTAAACTTGGAAGAGTGCTTAATCTTTTGGCGCAGCTCCTTCCACAAAATTACAGACGATACCTTCAACAAGGAATACAGATATAATGTACGGCACGCATATGGCGATGTTGGTGGTGATTCGAATCGGCGTGGTGGAGGCTACTCCCCATTCTCATGCCAGAAGATATTGACGGAGCATCCACCTGGCCCTGGCGAAGCGCACGGATGTCCATACCGCCACTTCAGTCTTGAGAACCTCACCACGCTACTACAGGGCGTAGGCATCACAGATAGATCTGTCCTCAATGGTGTCAAAGCAGACAAGGAAAGCCAGAAATTCCATATGGCCTGCAATCGGTACACTCGATTCCTCTCCCCTCTATTGTATTGTCCACGCTAATTCTTGAGTCCAGTGTCTTCGAGCATGTTCATCAGAATGAGATAAAGAAAGCGAAGGAGGAAAGTATTATGACCTCCACACAGCTCGAAACTATCGTTCATCCCAACGAGTACTTCAAGCGCAGCTATTTATTGAAAAACCTGGGCAAGGCGAACAGCGAAGACGTGAAGATGGAAAACTCTTGAATTCCCTTACTTGGATTACGAGTTACGAGAGGTGTATATGTTAAGGCTAGGCATGGGAGGGACAAAACTACCAGTGATAAAATTTGGTATGTAATGGAAGTATAATCGCGCCAGGAGTTCATAGTCTCGCGGCCTCGGTACGGAATTTGGGCGTTTTGGACGGCAAATGTGAAGGTGGTAAAGGAGGCCACCATCACGAAGAAATGAAACTATCAACTTGATACTGCCGTGTCATTCTTTTCAGCATCGCTACCAGCAGCGCTGCGGCGCGGGTCGTACCGTCCGTTTCTTCCACTTACCCGGCAAACCGGATCTGAGAGCCTATAGACATTCCCCATGCGGCCACCCAAACTACCGCGTTACAGACGGCTCATCTCAGCGCATCTGGAAGATGCGGCATTATTTCCTCATAAGTAACCTAAGCCTCCAAGCATGTTACCAGGTTCTTTGGCCCTTACATATACGCGGCTTGTCGCCTCGCTTCTACTGCAAGGGCTTACACGTGTATCTAATCAGGTAATTGCCGAACAACTAAACCCGGGGCAGATTCCCTAAAAGTAAGAAGACTACTGTATGTCAATTGAAACATCCCAGGGCCCAGGTTATGACCGAAGTCTCCCGGCCCGGCCCTTGTATGCATATACTCGAGGATGCCTGTCTGCATTTTGCCTATCCATGCCGGCTTCGAGTAAACTGTAGGGTTTTTTGAACGCAGGTGTCCTTACTCCAGCGTCGTGATCACTTGTAATCGCTTCTGTTTTAGGACGCTTCGTCAGATCCCAAGCCGGGTTTCAGCACGGCAAAAACAGCTATGCACCCGTATCGAGTAATAGAGCAATACCTTGCGAGACAGATAAGCGCAGATGCGTGTCTTTGGCCCCAATATTGCGTTACTATATTGGATGTAGCTTGATATCGTGACATAGTTGGCTCATCATAATCATGATTTTCATCTTACCATGTAAGCGAAGAAAAGAGCGTTGTAAGCCATTTGGTTTTTTTTGACCTGTTATTTCCGGGCCTAACCCCCTTTCCGGGAGTACCAAACCCTCGGGTCCGCCGGTGTCTTTCCCGGACGTTTCGTCGTTCGTAGAGTGCATACGACGCCGGTAGGCTAAAACCGCTTTGCTGTAGGAACTATCTTGCGAGGTGCCATCACGAAAACTTGATTTTAGCCAGTAATTGATTATATATATGTATGGGTATGTATGTATGCGCGCGTATGTAGTATTTACAGCAAGTAGTATTTTATTTCGGACATGCCGTACTCGCTTCCCATCGTCTTCGTATGCCGGATGAGACTCGCAGTTTTTTTTCTTGCGAGGATTATTTTAAGATCACGGTTGTACCGGATTTTCTCACCTTGAAAGCGCTGGACTACGCGCTGACCTGTAAGTCGGTACCTTGGTACAGTTAGAGTCCCATTACTATCATCATCTCAAGGGTCTTGAAATTTTTTACCCCTTGCTTCGCTCTCGCTCCTTCTCGGAATGGCGAAAAGCGGGATATCTGCGAATGCTCCCGAAAGTTCTTTGGGTGGGCCGGTAACAGACGGTAATGTCAGGTACTCTTCTAATTTATCTATTTCTACAATAAAATTTTTATTCATCGCTAACGTTACTATTGATGTCCCCACCTTTCTTTTACTTGGGCCCCTCTTCATGCCGTGTTACCAGCATCGTGCCTGATCGCCGAGATCGTGATAGGTCTTGGCGTTGACTGGGAGGGGTGTGGTACTGTAGCTCCAGCTACCTCCCTGAATTATCGATCTCTCTGTATCCGAGTGACGTCGGGCTGGCGGGTAGGCAGGCGAGGCAGGGATTTAGGGACCTACAGTAGGCCTACTGTATGCACCAGCGGTATCTTCCGCACAACTAATTTCTTGCTCCTGAAAATCAACCAACAAGGTCTCACAATGAAATCTTATCAGATCTTTTCCTTTTATGGTGAATTCAGGTCAGGTGACGGTATCAACAGCACATTATACATATCGCGGCCTTACCAAGCTTCCAACTGGTGGAACAGCGCAACACATTGATTGTCTGGAGAGAGATGTATGGAACGTGCCGCGCGTGAAGGATCGGTGCGGGGTGGGTTGTGATCAGGAGTTGGGGGAGATTATGCCTGATGACGAGCTAGAGAGTGATATCACTGAGAGCATGCCGTGCGACAACTCAATAACACAAAACAACTATAACCCGGTTGTCATCGGCAGTCAATCTATCAATCCATTAGAAAAGGCATAGTCTCGATTACGGACCTCCCTCCGGTCCAACGACAATTGGCCAGCGAATCAGATAAGCGTGCACGGCATTGCGAATAACCTCACTTTTCTCTTCTTGTCCCTTCTCTCGGTTGGGCAGTGGACATACCCCCTATCATCACGTTCATCCCATGTGTCTCCAAAACCCCAACGAGTCGACACTTATCTCTTCCGTCATAGTGACTATCTGGTGACACTTGTGTAAACCCCCACGGAGGCCTGACTTGGATTACGCAGCCAGCACAACTGGCGGGGAAAGCGCTTATGAACAAACTACGACACGGCATTTGAAAATAATCGTGGAAAGAATAAAACAAAGTAAATAAACAAACAAATAAAATAAACATGAAGCTACGTACTTAGATATTGGAACAGTATGAAGCGGTCATACCTAGGTAGGTATACAACAGACCCAATCCCTGTCGCATACAAAGCTTGTTTAACTAAACGGTACGTGCAGAAGACCTAAGCTTATTATTTTATATGTTTCGTTTTCTAATTTATCTTATTTTTATTTTACTATTCCTTATGCGCTTTTTCTCTACTGACTTTTGGCCCCCGTTTAGAGAACAATACTTTAACTGCCACCTGCGTGGACAAATGTAACTCTAGGTTTGGCTTGCGCCCCGTCCCCTTCACCCCGCATATCTCTCCATTTGAGCACCATCGCGCCGCCGTCTCCGCGGTTATGATACTTCTGAAATAATAATAGCTTCTTCCTGCTGTACTGATATGCAGCATTGGGGAGGGTTATCGGTGTGCTATGAGGGATATAAGGGGTGTACAGTAACCGGGGGGTGGATGACGCGATTGAGGGAAATATCATACTATGTAGTATTAATATGCTGCTACGCACTGCTGTACGCACAGGAGAGGAGTATAAAACAAGCGCATGCGATGCACGCGCATGGAGAACGATGCCCATGAAAGCGGGCGCACGATGATGTCGCCGTGCAGTGTTGCGCGGCAGCAGCAGACGACCCCCAGTCCAATACTTCTCTTACCAATGGTGTACACAACCAGCAGTACGTAGATATTTTCGGACCCTGCTTGCCCGATAGGGTCTCTTGCTCGAAAAGATTGGGGGCCGAGGTAAGGAGTTTGGTCCTATAGCACGCAAGCATCTATGAGCTCTATAGCAAAATTCGGCCGAGACAGAGAACAGAGCAGGAAGGGTCGTCATCGTGTCGGATATTTTAGGCTATGGCGACATGGCTCCCTATGAAGAATGAGGAAAGAAGTAAAAATGTCCTCTTCGTATTCATCTGGCATTGACATGAAGCTATTCCGAGAACAGATAGTAGCTACAGACCTCGTGCTTAAGCTTGCTTGACTAACGCGGTGGGGACCCGGGAGCTATTAGTACTAAGTATGCCGTAACTTACATTAGTAGACTGCCAGCTTTTAACTTAGGTAGTTCCTCAGCTCTCGGTCTAATAAACGAGGTTTCTAAACATATGTCTCGGGATAAATTCAAGAGTCTGAAACACAAAATAACAAATAGAGAAAGATAGAAGCTGGCCAAGCATGTGATGCATGTCAAATCGTCGCCACGTCTCAGCCCCTTTTCAAATATAGCGCAGCGATGCCTCAATCACACATCACCATCTTATCTGCAAGAGAGACAAAATAAGCCACGGGCTGCTGTACAGTAGCTGTGTGAATCAAGGAACTTGATAACGAAACGTTACAAGCCGCCCTCCGCAGGGAAAGCTAAGCAAAGCACAACACAAGCACAAGCACGAGCAAGGAACAGCTGCAACTTCAGGGTTCGATTTCAGGGTTGGCATGCATATATCTGCGTAGCCGAAAACCGTCTAGTTTGATGCTACCTGTCTCCAGCATCGTGCCGTACGTCTGCTTGCGCTATACTGCAATGCGACTTGACACCGGATACACCAGGGGATTAGGTAGGTATGGAGAGAGAGGAAGAGGGAGGGGAGAAGGCTTAATTAGGTGCATAGTCAAGTGTTCGCGTAACACCGCCTGGAGCGTGTATACCCTACGCTACTATACACACCCATTAGCGATACATCAACACACTACTATAGGTAGGTAATGTGAGCTTTAAAAATAAAAAGGACACAGACACCAAACGGAATTGAAGGTATCTCAACCCGGCCGGCCGGCCGACAGCACAGCACAGCACAGCACAGCACAGCACAGCACAGCACAGCACAGCACAGCACAGCACAACACAGAGATGCGGTCGCAATGCGCACGATCTGCGCCTCGCAAGCCCCTCCAAAACCTTCTCCGTGGGTAGGTAGGTAATTCGCTAAGCTGTGCCTCTCAAGCGTCGCTTTGATTGAAACCCTACGGCGCGCGCACGTAATCGTGGCATGTACTAGTAGATAGATGAAAAAAAGATGTCTGTCTCACCTCTTTCTTACAGTGTCTCAATTCGGGCATGTGCAACATCGCCGATGCTGGTCGGGGGGCCGCGCGCACTTGTTTCCTTTCACCACCACTTTCTCCGTCCGTCAATTGGCTGCCCACCGGCGGCCACCTTCGCTCCGACAGACCGGGATTAGATGAAGTATACCTACACCGGCCGGGGGAGGGGGGGGGAACCATTCAGCTCAACGTGCGTGTGTTACTAATTAATTGGAATTCTCAGCTGGGTTTCGAATCTAAGTGAGTTGTAACGATGGTGAATACAACGGTGTAGTTACTGTAAATTTACTACTGTATGCCATACACGTAGGCAGAGGTATTTCATCCTCTACATAGATACCAAAGTCTTGAGAGCTCCGAAAATAGCCAATTAAACCGTCGCAACCAAGGCCGCGGCAGGAAAGAGGCGTGATTGAGGCGTGATTGGCGGAACATGGCTAGGGTAGCTATATAATTAAAACTACGTATATCGAAATGACGTTGGATAGCGACAAGGGTCGCCGGCACACGCCTTGATTAGGGAGACTATTACGGCCTTGTACAGATCGTGTCTGCTTAAGCCTACAGCTGGGGGCCACGACGTCATGCAATACTGCGAAGGGAGAGAAGCGCGATTGTTGGTCATGTAATTCATTGTAAACTGAATAGTGGTATCTCATCTAGCAAAAAAAAG
Organism: Xylaria sp. FL0043; assembly: GCA_022578865.1. Classification (NCBI taxonomy): domain Eukaryota; kingdom Fungi; phylum Ascomycota; class Sordariomycetes; order Xylariales; family Xylariaceae; genus Xylaria; species Xylaria sp. FL0043. Next base: position 147,745 of record MU397313.1, on the reverse strand, counting down.
CATATTCAAATTTAACAAGCCAAGGGGTATTTTCCAACGTAAAGTCATGCGAAGAAAATTTTCAAGGGAACCGGGGCAGATGCATAGCAGACCCATTGTCGCACCACCGAGATCTAAGAAAAGTCCTGTCATCGTCGTCTGAGTAGCGGCCACTCCGCTAAATACTGCAAATTGTGGAGACCAAGATGCACACTGTAGGCTGTACACTTCGCTAGACTGCTCCACATTCTTTGAGCTGAAGCCTCAGAAAGTTGTTGCAGCGTTCAAGTCGTGTCCGCTCTATCCGGTGACAATGAAAGGGACTGGATCGTGATCCGTAATATACGTTCCAGCCAGCTGGAAGCCATAAACGAGACGAAAGAAGAGTGAAGGGTAAGGGTGAAAGACGCGCGAGAATGGGTTGTCGACCCTGGCGCCTTATGTCAAGCTGATGGAGAAGGCGGCGTGATCCGTATCAGGCAATCACTAGCCATACAGCAATATCATTCCAACCGATTGAGCTTCGTGTCGCAAGTGCATGCTGGATAGACAAGAAGCCTCGTCGCAAAGCGCAGCCAATCAATATGGAGCTCTGTCCAGGAATGCTGAGCCACAAGACATTGTCAGGATGTATGTAGCTGTGTAGCATCCACTGAAACGAGGTGTAGATCACTAGTGACGAATATGGAAAATGATGATCGTAGCCGTTGAGGAACCAATTTGTACAACCGACGATCAGGGTCAGACCCTGAAGCTGGGACGAACTCCGAGTAGCTGGTTCAGATCCAAGCTGCTGGGAAGTGCTGCAGCTTTGCATATGCTGCCGGGACTTGCCCGTTGGATTTGGTTTTGATCTTCGTCCTTCCTATGATATGTAGGAGGGATAAGCCGACTGCTACTTCGCATGCAGTTATCGTCTAGTCGGTTGCCTCTCGTGAAGCGACGCAACTATAATCCCGATCCTCGAGCGCATGATTGTGAATATGCGCCCTTCCCCAAACGTGGTTTCATATCCAGGTCGAAATCGGTCAAGGTTAATGCGGTCCGTTGGGAGAGTCACAGTCGTATTCGCCAATCCGGGCATGAGCCTTCATGAGCGAACAATGTGGCAGATATCATTGTAACACCTCATTTGTAGCCAACTGCTTTCGCACACTTCGTGCAGTAGTATAGGTTGAAGCCCACACGGATCATGCCCGTGGAGGCGAGGTCGTCTGTGGATGTTGTTTCCACATGTCTGTGACAGCGAAGACAACGCAACACCTCCACTGAAGCTACGGGTCGAGCATCCATGCTGAGTCTGTAAGATGCGTCGGAGTCGGTCGAGGATGAAGAGGAGGAGCTTGAGTATTGCGTAGTACCAGGGCGAGTAGTAGTAGGCATGACGAAGGGGTTCGCTGCTACTGGCGAGGGCATGAAGATATGAGTGGCTCCAGAGGGCCGAAGTATGTTGTTGGGAACCTTTTCGTAGCGGGATGGGAAGTGCGCCTTTCTGTTGCTGTGTTGCTCGTAGAGAGCAAACAAAGTCTATGTGTGAAACGAGAAGGATCCGGCTGCCTTTATGAACCAACTAGCAGATGTCAGATGCCCAGCGTTCTGGCGTTCTAGCGTACCTAGTGTGTCACAGGCGGGACCAGGCACCCCTGTTGGGCAATGGGCCACTGAAGCTTTCCGCCGCCTAGTGCAGATGCAGTCTAGTGCAGCGTACCGAAACAGGTAGCACTTTGTCTGGACGACTCTCTGGGTTGTACCGTCTGGGCAGCAACGGGAGAAGGTAGTCAGTGGGGGCCAATGCCGAGCCAAATGCTACTCACGTAGGTACCTGGTGGATGCGTCCACTGCCCAAGGTAGCTAGTATGGCACTGGGCTGGCTGGACCTTGTAATGAAGAAATTGATTTGTTAGGCTGTCTGTGCCCAGAGATGGGCAGGCCGAGCGTGCGACGGTAAGTAAGTACTGTAAGTAGGTAGCTACCAGGGGAGGTAGTAGTGCGTGATTGTCAAGCACCAATGAAAGAAAGCAAGCAAGCTTGCAGAGGACAACGTCGTCTTTCTTTTTGCTTGCCTGGCAGGAAGAACCAAGAGGTTGCTAAGAGAGGTACACGGCTTAGGTAGGCTGAGGTTATACTACCTAGGTACAGTAAGTAGCTGCGTCGGCACTTTCGGGCACCTTGGCTTTGCTGTCGGCGACGTAACAACACTACTTAGTTGGGCTCGAACTGCGCCTCCGTGTAATTGAAATTCAAAGTGATAATGCTTGTGGCTTCTTTTCTCTGTCTTTTTCGGGAATAGGTACAAATAAATGCTCGCCCTGCGCAGCTATACAATTGCCCTGTTAGGCAGCCTTTTTCACAGGGTACTAGGCTTTAGATCAGGTACTGCCGACAAGGGGAGGCCCCGTAATTGAGAAAAAAAAAATGTAGTAGTCGTTGGCAAAGAGAACAGACTGCCAGCGAAGAGTGAGTCGGAAGAGTGAGTCGGTCGAGTAAGAGTGGCGGCAGCGATTCGGCGTAATGATTCTTGAGGTGTCTTGGTGTAAGTATTTTCCAAAGTGCTGGGAATGCCTTTGGTGCAGTTATGTTTAGCTTGGAGGAGACGCACCCTTTACATATTCGAAAGGTTATTTGGGCATTGAACGATGAATCGAGATCTCAGCGTGATTCATCCCGAGTCTCGACACAGCGATCTTCAGAGGCCTACATATTCGACAGGAGAGACCAATTACAGCCCATTTCCCTTGCTGGGAGGACCCGAAAGTCTGGAGTAAAACGTCCAGGCGGCAATCATTGCTGGACCGCTGTCCTTACCTAATCGTCCTACCTAGCACAAGCAAGGTATGTACAATTAAGAATTAAGGCCGAGCAGAAAGAATGCCGCCGTCTATTGGCCATGTTCAGATACATATGAATGGCACTAGGCCAATCTCTTGGGATCTAGACTCATTGTCACAAGATGCCTACGTAGGTCCTGTACAGGCAGAGCAGAAAAGAGGAGAGAAAACAACGGATGCTGAACATCGACTTGTCATCAATCCCATCTGTGAGACGCTCCCAACATCCAGATTCCGCATCCCTTTTCTTTCATTCACCGTATGGACTGGATACGATGCACTTGTATGTATAGATGTATAGGTGTATACTAGTAGTCGAAGAGGTGCCCTTGTAATCCCTGTTCAGGTTGCTCTCTATGCTACCAAAGTACACAGCCTATCTACTTACAGCACTTGGTGCATGTATCTCTGCAGCCCGTCCTTGTTGACACCTCCTGTACTTATATCCAGTGCGGTGCAAACGACGATAAACATCTTGCCGTCCCAATATCACCTGGCCTAGCGCAGCACGTTTGTCAATAGTGGTACTGGGCGTGAATTTGTAAGAAGCCAGAAAAGCAAATTGCCAAGCCATGCCAGGTACTGTAGCGTATTAGCCATTTCCAATTTAACAAGGCAGTTGCAGTTGCACTTGCACTTGCTGCATCGCAACATGCGCCTGGTTTTCACCTGTATAAGTGAGTAATGGCCCGTGCCCGACAGGAAGCAGCCGAACTGTTGCTCGCAAGCACATGCGATGTATGCTACCTCGACTACTTACTGGGAGACCAGGTATGGCTAATGAAGATGAAACCGGTCTCAGCAGCGGGTACGCGCGTAACTCGGCCACTTGCCTGGTCCGTCACCACGACGCTCGGAACGATATGCCATCATGGGCTTTCCGTTATCCCGTGTACTCAATGGCCAGTCTACTAGTAGTATATGGTGCAGGCGTAGTGTACACACTACCTCGACTACCACGGCGCTGGCTACAGCAATTAGCAGCTTCTTGTGCGAGTACCTCCTGTGCTAGGCTTAGCGGTGTCGATGGGAGCGATGGGTTCCCATGTGCAGGAACGGATTCCCGATGGCCAGCCAAAAGCTGATCCAAGACTGCGCAGCATGCCGAATGCGGTGACGATCACTCATCCAGCGGTTGAATAATACCAGTAGCAGGCGACAAGTCCGGAGCTTCTGTCCGAGGTATTTTGCAACGCCGTGCTGCTTCTGCCCATGCCCGCTTGATCACACGTGTCTATTGCTCTGCGATAAGCAAAGTTTAACAATGATATTATTGACTTGTGATTCGACGCTACACACTCAGTACAACTGCTGCAGAGCCCTTACTTTCGCTTGCCAAAGTCGATTTCCTACTGATCCGAAGGTTCCCCAGGTGATCATCACGCGCCATCCCACGAAGCTGTATCTTGCCGAGGGCCACCGTCCAAACCGTTCTTAAGATAAGTGGAGAAGGGGGCGAACGATCACCCCTTTACACTAAGGGTCCTGTCAGGGTACACACGATTGGTGCTGGACAGGCTCAGTCGATTCACGAGGGATTCCTATCCAAATGGTCAAAAAAATTTAATTATTTTTGCAATAAAATAAAAGACTCCACGGCCATTGCTCTGGAAGTGACAATGAATCAACTGCGACCAAGGCCGAAAATCCACCGATAGGGCGAACCTTTTGGAACGCTTCAGTAACCGCGCTGCATAACGGCTCGAGCGAGCGAGCGAGCGCTCAACCTCGATCCGGTTACCGAAAGGGCGATACGCGCACCCTTCGCTGGCATGTGTGTACAACCATGTGCGCACCGCATCTGTGCCTATTACGTACCATCGAGATCGTAGGTCAGCCGTCTTACGAATGGCTTAAGAGTCATCCTCATTATTAATCCGCGCAACATGTCGCCTGCTACGGCAATGTCATAGACCATTACCACGGATCAATGCCTACGCCAGCACCCATCCGTTATCGCAAACCTGCGCAGATAATTGATTGCATCCGCGTACCTGGAAGTCTACTTACTACTGTTTTGAGTCAACCACGCGGCACTCGACTAATACACACTACTAGCATAATTTTCCCAGCAGCAGGACCAATGGCCTACAGGTGGCAATGCTCAGGGACGCTGGTTTCTGGACTCCATTCAGCCAATCACGAATTCTGCCGCGGGATCGAGATCGCAGTTCATTGACGACGGATCACCGATGGATCGCCAGAAACGATCATCGCTGATAGCTAACAGCTAATGCAAGATGAAACGCCCAGACGGCACCCGAATCTTCTTTTCCCAGCTGGGTGGTAAATTTGTGGGGAGCTTTCCGTTCGAGAACAACGGCTGGAAGAATCCTCGACTCCACACGAGAATTTCCGTGCAACATTAAAACCACCTAGTATCCCTTTCCCTTTCCCTTTCCCCCGACTTCAGACAACGAGGAAGGGGGTCAATCGAAGACGATCCTTAGCTCGGTCGAGACGCGGGCAGGAATGCAACACACCGAGCAGAACATCGACTCCCCACGCGGGCGCATCATAAAAATGCTTGGTACGCGCGTCATCAGCATCATTATTCATGACCGGGCCTCGAACGGGCGGTTTGGCCCACCGGGCTCCAACAGTGTAGAAGCCGAGAGGGATGAAACGCGATAGATTAAGTGCCTTCCGTAATCGCGCTCCTTCGCCTTGCGGTGTGATTCTCTCAACTTCCACTTCATTCGTAAAGTAAGACCACGGCCGAACTATCATGGAACCACATCGGCGTTGACACACCTCTCGGGCATTTTTCATCTCCCGTCATAGAAACTGCTATATTCAGATCTTTGAGCCGAGCAGAGGGGCCGTACTGCAAGACATGGCTTCAGACAAGCGTGTGTTGAGGGGTATGCCATTGACTAATGATGTCAATACTAAGAAACCTCGCCGCGGTGTGCAAGCGTCATTGACCTTCACGACATTGCAATAGCATGAAGATATGAACATTTTCCTGTTGCCGCGCTCTCCTAGGCCTGGCTATCCCCTGAGTCGTCCGCGTGTCCAGTCTGCTAATGTCACATTTTGAGTTGAAGTCTACAATAGTGTTAGCCGGGTGCCGCCTGCGTAAACCACTTTCCAGCATTCTCAATTGTCTATGCAGAACGTTTACCAGTATTTCCCTGTGTACCGCCAAGGCCACCATGTATAAGCATTGGACCGCATCCGGCGCCAGATGATAACATTTAGTCACATTATTTGCAATAGTCGCTGCCGACCAGCCGACCGTAATCGGCCTCATGATTCGAACTTAGTCATCTTCTTACGATATCATCGCCGAGCTACGATGCATTTATCTGCAAATGCCTTATTTCGGCCAACGTTAATTCAGCACGTGGCGCACGAAAGTAAGCCATCCCGCGGCACTATCGGCCGCGAAGGGTGCCTTGATGGCTTTCTAGAACGGTCTGAGAAATTGCATGCGTTAGCCAAACCGAGACGTCAGCGTTCTAGATCCCAACAGTCCAAACCAACGAGGCTCGAAGGATATGGAACGTTACGTTTTGATAACAGATGAAAGTACTCATCTTCATCAACTAGGTATTTGAAAAGGTGTCTTCATTTTTTTATTTCTAATTTTCGTAATCCCATTTCCCTAGATCTCGCGCTTTAAACCAAATGGGCGCATACTATCCTATCAGGGGAAATGGTCAAGCCAGCTCCGACCGTCCTCAAGGAAGTCAAACCTTATTTCAGCTTGCACCCAATATGCATGAGCGAGTGTGTGCTCCAAAATGGACCTATTTCGGACCTTAAATCTCCCTGAGGCTCAACAATCGTGGGTCAACCCTGCATGAGATGGCCCATTCGACCGAACGGGCGCAGAAGCCTCTGTTTCATAACCTGCATCGTCAAGTTAGGCCTCTTTTGTTGTCTGGCCTATGTAACCGTTACAGTAAATACTCTTGGCTCCTCATGCGCTCGTCGCCAGGATCATGACAGATGGCCACGCGCCTTCGTGCTTGATGCATGCATCCCTACTAAATAGTGTGCCTGATTCCACGCTGACCTTACCTACTAGTTAGGCTTTCGGATGTTGTCGCCTTGTCCTAGGCCGCATAATCAGCTACAGTCCGTCGGAAGCGAGCAGATAACTGAGTCTCTTCCGATCCTTGCGAGGTGTATTGCAACACCAGCCTTCCGGGTGGCTTGACATCGGTGCCCGAAATCCATACTATAGTAAAATCACGCGCCGTTACTAGCAGTTACTATCGCGCCACCTCAGAGACAGTACTATAAATATGTCGACTCCCTAAGGCAACTAACCGCCCGTGCCGTTAACCGGCGCGGCGCGAGGCTAATCGAGTCGTTGCGTTGGCCGTAGGCTACCGCTCTAGTTACTTTGTAACGCATTAGCATCCCGCTAGCCGGGCACTTCCATTGAAGCCATTCCCGTCATTTAAAGAAAAGGATACAATCCAGGAAGACGAAACGAACCGAAACAACTTAAAAAGGTTAAAAGTTATGTACATCTCAAGTCACAGATGCACTTATCTCAACTTGGTAGGCGTGAGAAGTCACAGACATGGCCTAATGCACCTCTGAGAAGATAGATGCGGGAAACCATGGTTACAGAGACGGAAACGACGCTTTCCTATGATAACAAGGTTGATGCCTCGTATCAATTCGCATTTCCGCCGAATGGCCCCGTTCCGAAACTTTGCGCGACATGTCAGAATTCACCCATGTAGGTATCCAAGGGAACTTTGAGCCGTAAGGGAAAGGGCAAGGTGAGTGAGTATAGCTGACGTGTAGTTCAACAGGCGAGTCCAGATTATTCTGTCAAAGCGAATGAAGCATGCACAAGGAAAAGATAGGTATGATGTTGGCATTTACTGAATCATTCTCATTCATCTATAAGAAAGAAAAAAAACTCTATTATCGCAATAAATTGGGAAGAAAAGAGTAAAAACGAAGGAAGCGGGATGTGCTGACGGTAAGGACCTAGGCTAGGTAGGAAACACAACTCACTCAACTCACCTCACCAATCTTTCCAAATCCGCCTCGCCTTAAACGCCTCCAAATTCTTCCATTTCTCAACCAATCTCTGCTGCTTATGCACATCGACAACAGGAATAACCCTATCCTCGGCCTCAACCTCGCGTTTCCGCCGGCGAATATCCTGCTTCGGCACAGCAGGGAATCTCAACTCCTCCGGAATCGGCCGAGATAGCTCCAGCTGCTCCTCCAGACCGATCTTGCTCGCGATAACGAAGGCGTCGCGCGACCGGCGCGCGATCGATTTCTGTTTTACTAATTCCTCCGCGTGCTGGCAGATATGCAGCAGCCGCACGTCGAGGCACTCGCAGTCGATGGTGTGCGCGATTGTAAGTTCCGTTCGCTCGCCCTCGCGGTGCCGGATGGACATCCCGAAGCACCCTGTTTCCTGGTTCCGGAGCATCCAGGACTTCTGCGGCACGAGCCAGCGGCGCGCTTGGTAGAGCACGTCGTCGAGCGTTGGGTCTTTCTTGAAGCGCTTTGGCGCCGGCTGCTTTGCGGTGGTAGTGCTGCCGAGTGGTCTTTTTCGGGACCCGGTTGGCTTGATATCCGCTGCTCGCTTGAGCGTTGCGGATTTGACGCCTTTTGATCTCTTGGCTGATGTAATTCCTAGAGCTACCGCTTTCACCTTAGCTGGGTCGAGCGGTAGTGGTTTCTTGTGCATTACCTTCGTCCCCTCTGGCCTTTCAGCTTCTACTATTTTTACTTGTGCTGGTTCAGGTTGTACCTCTTCAGCACTCGGTACTCTGTTGCCGTCGTCGTCCTCTTCTTCAGAGTCTGTGACTTCCCCTTCTTCCATACCTTCCGGCTCATCATCTGCTTTGCTGCGATATTCATTTATTAACTCCTCAACTTCATATGTCCATTGAGTTTCCGTCAGGGCAATCTCTTCTCCGCCGACATTTAGTAACTCTATCCTGGATTGTACTTCCATTTTTGATTCGGTACTCTCTTGTTAAAACGCTATAACGTCGGGTTTAAGTTTTCTCGAGTTCTTTACGTTGAAATTGCTGGTACTATGTTGCCTGTTTCGTCAGAGACCCTCAATTACAATAGTATTATATAGGTGAGTGGCTATTGTTGCCCGTTCCTTTATCCCTCGATGCTAGTCACTCGAACTAAAAGCCGTTTGAGGAAGACAAAGGCCGAGATTCGGGTTCATCAGGTAAGGTCAATGAATTCTTTTTCACGTCTTTATTTTCGATACGATAACAATATGCTTTATGATTTGGCTCGTACGTAGGATTATGGTTTCGCTCACGTACACGTATCACGTCTCCAGTACTCCCAATTTAAGGGGCTCTATTAATGATATTTAGTATTGATTCTGTTAGTGCTCTATTTCAGTAAGGAATTCTAACTACATATTCCCTTTAGCGTCTTGTGCGGAGGGTGCATAGGTGAATTTATGTAGCAACTTGTACCCGAAGAAGTTGACCCCCGGTGAAGGGATATCCTGTATTTTTCCCAGCAGTAGAGACGTAGACGGCTTTTTCATCGTTCGATACAATAGCCGAAGTAGGCTCTAGTAGCATTGGATCTGACCCTTTAGCAAATACCCACTGTGTGCCGTCGGGTGTGATCTTGTAAACTGAAGATGGAGCCACAGCGACGAAGACGTTACCTTCGCTATCGAAGCTAAAGCCACCATACGAGGTACCATATCCATCTAGCCTTTCATCTAGACGGGCCAGAAGTTCGGCATCGCCGGTGCTGTTTCCATTCTCGTCAATAGGGAAGCGGCCGAAGATCCCCTGCCCCGAGTTGGTGAAATACAGGTAGTCGTCTTTGGCTACAAGTCCCCTGATGCCCTTTACCGTCGTGTTCGTCTGGTCGCTCGGTTTCAGCGCCTCGTGTTCAAATGCCACACTGACTGTGTTATTGCCGACGGCCGTGTTGATGCGGAGGATGCGGCCACCGATTGCATCGGCGGCGAGAATTATGTGTGGGTCCTTTGGTAGTGTAGTCATCCCGTCTATGCGTACTGTGTCCGGGACTACTATGTTTGCGTGCATCGTAGTATTCCCGACAGTTACTTCTGTGTCGACGCTGAAGACATAGACATGCGTGTAGCCGCTGGGGTTGGGTGGTTTAGTGGTGCTGCCAGCAACCGCATAGCGTCCATCGGGCAGCGCGACAAAGGCCGTGAGTGCTTCGCTGCCTGGAAACGATGTGATAAACATTGCCGATGGGAATAGGGCCTCAGGGTCGATGTAGTAGAGGGTGTTCTCAGTAGAGCTAGCCAGGAGAAGACAGCCGTTCGAAAGGGAGATGAGGTCTTCGATGGCGGTTGGATATTTGAACTGGTAGAGCTGCGAAACCTGGTGCGCTGCTGTTTGCGAGGACCGACCCAGTGAAGCCATGAATAAGAGGGCTTGGACAAGCCAATACTTGATGATGAAGTTGGGAGTTAATGCAGTGATAGCCATCTTACTCGATAGACCGCCGTAGTCGGTCTAGTCCAATTGATGCAGGGTAAGTTGCTAGCGTATGAATATGGCGTACTGATTGATGCTGGCTGGGTGCAACCTGGACAGAGCAAACCACTTTGCGTGTAGTCAGATGATCTCGCGACGAAGAATTCATAGCTTCGTCTTACGTTGCACATGAGCGCTGCTATAAGTCACACTGCACAGGTCAGGTCAAAAGAGTGAACAGCAGAGCCCGATTGCTCCTTCAGTCGGGACGTCCCAGAAGAGATTCATTGACTGGCAAGTCTACTCCGTACGAAGATGGTAATAGCGATCATCCTTGAAAGGAAGCAGCGTGTGGAAAGAAGCAGCGAATCTCACCCTACAGACCTAGCAGTTCACGCACATTCCATTTCTGGATGTATTGAATTCTTTGGGAAGTCGCGAGGCTCCAATAAAGGCAGGGCTAATGATCAATCATTGAAAATATAAATGCGACTACCTAGTATGAATAGAAGCCGCCCGCGCTTAGCTTCTTCCTCCCTCCCTTAAACTATCCGCAAGCATTCTTCAGCTGAATTTAGTGCCCAGCCTCACAATGTCTTTAATATGTGAGACGGTTTGAGCTGGTGCAACATGAGCAATAAGGTACCTCAACAAGCGTCGCGCACACAGGCCAAAAATATGGCTGGAGTATGAAGGCTTATGAAGCCTTCCGCCTATATACTAGATTTCGAGGCGCTGTCGACATCATTCGTGAGATCCTTGAGGGCTTGAGGAAAAGTAAAGGCAATCGGAGTGCTGGACAGTGTGAGATAGCAGGCACTCGCTCATAATGAACATGAGACGCACTGTACTTATGCCGTGCAACCGACCCCTCCATTGGTGATGCATTGACTCGATTCCACTATGAGCGTCTGAGTAATTAATTTGGTTATCACGGCCATTCAGGTATTACTAGTACTCTTTGGCCTGCTGGTTACAAATCACAGAAAAATGTCGTTTCTGAATCAGCTAAAGGAGAAGGCCGAAGAACTGAACAGGAAACACAATCTCCTGCCCATCGGTCAGAACAAACCACACCAAGGCTACGGTGCTCCTCACCAGCCGCAATACCCACAGCAGCAGTATTACCCTGGCCAACAGCCATATTCACCTCAACCTCATCCTCAGCCTCCACCTCAAGGACAATGGCAGTGGCAGCAGCAGCAGCAACCACCTCCGGCGCACTGGCAGTCGCCTCCGCCACCGCCAGGGCAGCATTGGCAGCAGCCGGCTCCTCCTCAGCCAAACTACAACACCCGGCCTGGTGGACCACCCCCGATCCCTTCACACTCCAAGCCACCAGCTAGCCCGTCTGCAGAGTCCAGCGGCCCGAGGGTCTACTGGCGCCCGACATTCAACCCGAGCATCCCGGTGTCCCATGAATTTGACCAGAAGCAGGGACACGGTGACCCGTGGGGCTGGGGCAACAATGAGCTTGAGAACTATACGTCGGATGGCTCTAATAGTTTCCACACGCATGACGGCAAGCTCGTTCTCCGCGCCATCTCACAGTCGCATCATCCAGACCCGGAGGCGCGTTACACGTCTGCGCGACTCGTGAGCAGGGCCACCCTCGGCCGTCGCGACGGCTGTCTGACGGCTTGGCTCAGCTTGCCCTGTGCTGAGGGTATCTGGCCGGCATTCTGGCTGCTACCGCGCGAACCGTTCGTGTGGCCGCATGAAGGCGAGGTCGACATTGCCGAGAGCTGGAACAGCGACTGCGATAACCACTCTTGTCTGCACTGGGGGTTCTACAACGCAGAGGATGCGCAGAAACATCTAGTTCGTGGCACGCATATCCCGGACATGCCACACCGGCCGATCCGCTACGACTTCGTCTGGCAGTGCGGCAGGACCGGGGTGCGAGGGGATGGCAAGTCCGAGGGCGGAGGACGGCTCATGTGGTATATCGATGGGCGGCCGGTCATGAAGAACCTGATGCCTCCTGGCACTAGACCCATCGAGGATTGGACTGTTCTGCTTAACGTAGCTATGGGTGGAAATGTATGCCAGGGGAGAATTCCCCGGGACGGAGCGTATGATATGGTTGTCCATAATCTCCAGATGAGCGAGGCACCAGATGGTGGGTGGGCGAGGTTCGAACATGACTGGCAACACTGTGTCGATGGTGCCGTAATGTGATTTCTCCGATTTCCAGACGATTTACGCAAAGTTTGCACAGACACTTGATATTGGAGGCTATTGTATATGTCTTCCTGGCTAGACTTTTGCATATGTTACCCCCTAGCACTTAGGCACATGTTCTCCCAGGTTTCATAAAAACAGGTCCCTCATGATATACTTTCAGTATATCAGTGCTTCACATTAGGAATCATAGTTGTTTATATGGGCTCAGCTGGGCGCGTGTATCTCTGAGGATGGTTTAAGGCGTTGGGCTGTGTTCATAAAAACTTGAGAATTTCCTAAAATGGCAGTGTCTCTCGACGCTGCGATATCGGCGCTCCATCTAAAGCCTCCATTTACACTTATATATAGTTTGATGCTCTTCCGGCTTATCGCCATAACTCTTTCATAGTGATTGAAAGTTAACTCTTCTTCGAGTGTAATCGCTCTTATCAATTCTTATTCATTCAACTTGAACCAAACCTAATCTCGCAGACACCATGCCGGAGCAGTAAGTGGCACTTAGTATCCCTTCATATTTGCTCTCATGACCTTCCGGATCCTCCTAGCATCCTAAAGAAGGGGTCTGAGTAAATAGACTTTATGTAAGCTACATTCAATAACACTTGAATCCTTCAGGAATACCTATGGTCATGGCCATCACGCCTCGGTCGTGAATTCGCATGCGCGCCGCACGGCAGCAAACTCGGCGGGGTTTCTAATACCACACATAAAGCCACACTACCGAATCCTCGATGTTGGATGCGGGCCTGGTTCCATCACTGTTGATTGTGAGTGTCCTCAAAGTGTTCTACTTCCTGCTTGGGTCGTTGCCAGCTCCCGACTTAGGATTATGCATTAGAGCTCCCCGTATTTCTATACCAGACTCTCAAAGCACGTGTGAGCAATCGTCACTAACTCCACGAGCTACAGTCGCACAGCTTGTGCCACAAGGATCCGTAATCGGAATCGACTTCGTAGAAGACGTTTTATCGCAAGCGCGGGACCTCGCTCGTGCACGTGGCGTGGAGGGAAACTTGACATTCCAACAACACGACGCCAACGAGCTGCCCTTCGGCGACGGCGAGTTCGACATCGTCTATTGTCATCAGCTCTTGCACCATGTGCACAAGCCCGTCGAGATCCTCAAGGAAATGGCGCGTGTGACGCGGAAAGGGGGGCTAGTCGCCGCGCGAGAGGTCGACTATGGGTCCTTCTCGTGGTACCCTGAGCTACCAGGGATCCAGAAGTGGGAAGATGTTCATATGGCGGTGATGAACTCTAATGGTGCCCGGCCGAAAGCTGGTAGGTATGTGAAGGCTTGGGCTAGAGAGGCCGGGTTTGCGCCTAAGGACATTACGTTTACTTGGGATACGTGGAATTATCAGGATGATGAGGCCGTTGTTTGGGCGAAGCTTTGGGCTGATCGTGCACTGCATTCGTCGTACGCGCCTACGTCGCTTGAGAAGGGCATTGCTACGCAGGTAAGTACGCTTGGATTTTATACTCTCTCCTTTGATGTATCTCGCGAGCCATCGAATCCGAGGGGCTTACGCCCTGTCACTCCCCAAACCCCTAATGATTTTTACGTTGAATGGTAAACACTAATTAAAAATTTCATACAGAAGGATTTGGATTATATATCCGATACGTGGCGGAAATGGGGTGAAGTGGAGGGTGCATTCATCATCATACCCAATGGCCAGATATTGTGTCACAAATCGTAGTCCAGGTGAGATACAGGATCTAAGTATGCTAATAGAAAGAATCACTCGAGGCTGAATGGTATAGAGTAATAACATATATATAGGTCTACGGGGGAAGATGGAGATTCTATTTTATTCTATCTCACCCTATTGTAAACCGCACGCTTGCATCCCACTGCAGCTGCGAGGTTAGGAGAGTTACCAACTAATAATAGCTTTCTTAAATCAATTCCTCGAGGCTCTCTGGTCACTAGTTATCTGAATAATAGAGTGCAGCAGTCTGGAGTGGAATGAATCTAGCTATATACAATTGAATAGAATACTGGACAGCAGAACTCCTTTTTGCAACAGATCAATACAATCTATTTGTGCCAATGCAATACTCATCCATGAGCCTATAGATTCCATTAATACTCTGCTCAACTCAAAGAGTCTGTTTAAGCACCAGTAGCACTGGCAGGAGGAGCCGAGCCAGGTCCGCCCGATGGCACCGTGCCGTTGCCGCCAGTTCCGACGGTATTGCCAGTGGAATGGCCACCCTCAGAATCGTAATACGCGGCAATACCGTAATATTCGTCCTACAACATTCTAAGTCAGTAATTGCCATTCTGAGCGTAATATAGACGGTGTCATGTCTTGGAGACTTATCAAACATGAATTCGACGCGAGAGGGAAGTTCTTCTACTGCGACAATGGCCAGGAGAGAAAGAGGCGTGTGTGTGTAGGCTTACCGTGGTGTAGTCGGCTGAGCCGTTGATACCGATCTGGATCCAAGCGAACAGACCATCCTCGATCTTGTCGCCGAGGTAGACGAACTGCGGGATAGGGTCATAATTCTCGTCGGCTTGAAGAACGGACCACATATCCTCGTCGTTAGTTGTCAGCTCCTGTGTGTTCTCCGTGTACGGGTAGGTAGCCTCGACCTCAGCGCGCAGATCTTCTGGCCAGAATAGCTGTCCGATGTGTGCCACAGGAGCTCCCCAGACGGAGATGGTGCCGTTTGACTGCACGCTGGCGTTGGTGTGTGCAAGCTAGAGTTCACTGGGGTCAATAATTACAGTACCAGAGGAAGACAGGGGTAGCTCACCAGGTGAGTGTGCGGTGCACGACCGTCGTAGTGTCCAGGAAACTGATACATATTAGCTTGAAATGGGTATGAAATCTCCTAGGGAGCCTTACGATAGTCTCGAAGGTGGCGACACCATCGAAGTCGGTCAACTGGATGCCGCGGAGGAAAGTCGTGTTCAGCCCGCCCTGGCCAGATTCGACGCCGGCATAGACGCCCGTTGCGTTGCAGTTCCATATATCAATTGCCATCGAAGGAATTGGCTCACACGTGTTGACGTCGATGTATTGTACTTCGAGGAAAAGGTCGACACCGTCTGAGTACTCGGCCTCCTTAACATTCGACCTCAGCTTCTCTCCCACGACGTAGTAGGGCCCATCAGTGACGTAAGGGGCCAGAATACAGCTGGTATTGGCACTAAAAACATCCTCGAGAGGCGTGAACATATCGTACGAGACCGAGCCCGT
Organism: Xylaria sp. FL0043; assembly: GCA_022578865.1. Classification (NCBI taxonomy): domain Eukaryota; kingdom Fungi; phylum Ascomycota; class Sordariomycetes; order Xylariales; family Xylariaceae; genus Xylaria; species Xylaria sp. FL0043. The sequence goes on along the minus strand of MU397313.1, from coordinate 132,106 downwards.
CAGGTTGTGGTTGATTGCTTCATAGGCTTCTAAGTCCTCTAGCGTTCGCTTGCCCTTCTTTGCTTCTGATGAAGAGTTTTAGCCACGCTGGTTCCACCCTTTAGTTTCTTTAAGGAACGTCTTTTTTTACTTACGAGCCTTGATACCACGCTTCTGGCGGATGTTCTTGACCGCTTCAGCACGGCGCTGAATTGATCGGGCCTTAAGAGCTTGTGAGGCGGCCGAGTTGGAGCAGGAGCCAAGAGAGCGAGCACCGACAGCGGCGGCATTGTCTCGGGCAACGAGCTCGCGCTTCATTTTGACATGGTCATGAGACTCGCCTGGATGAGCGGAGGCGAAGCCAGCCAGGAGAGTGGCCGAAGCCAGAGTCAAAGCAGAGAAGGCAACCATCTTGTCGAGATGAGGAGGGCTAGAACGGAATTGATGAAGCAAAGGGGCAACAGCGGTGAGGAAGCCGGACTGCGGTTAGTTCACAATTCAGGATGGGAAGGGAGGTAGTACAGGTTTCCAAGGGTTGGTCGTTGACCTTATATATCGTTACCCATGATTACAATCCGTCAGTAGGGCTACCGACACAACTCAACACCCTCGCGAGTTCCTCCTTGGCGTTACTCTAAGCCTCTGAAATGCATGGACGAAAAGAGGCTAAGGCCCTCAGACACATCATCGCCCACGTACAATGAGGGACTCCTTGCCATCCTGTTATTTCTCTAGTCGCCTTCATACGCCAGTCGGGAAGATCCACAAACACACGCATATTCGGACAGGGTTATATGTAAATTAGATAAATGACCATATCGACAACGCGCCAGCAGCCCGGTCCTCAGCCATGCAAGCGGGTACCAGGTCTGATTCGGGATGCCGCCCGGCTCCTCTTGGCGGGAGGACCCAGAAAGAGCCCCAAAGCTAGCGTTCGGGATGTGGGAGGTGGGTTTTTCACGCTGACGCGTTCTCGTCGTCCCACCACTCTAAGTCGAGGCATTGCTAATGAGCATCGTGCCACGCGGTAAGTGTATAATGACTATAGTAAACTGCAGTAGTGCAACTGGGCCTTGAACTGACTATGTCACGTCATAGTATCCTTATGCGCGAGAATGTAGAGATAAGATCCTTGAGTGAGTACGCAAAACAAGCCCACCAAATGTTTTCGAAACATTTACTGGGGCTAAGATTATTTAGTAGCAATATCCTAGATTGCGTCGTACAGATCGGATCGACTAAGTGGCATAAAGTTGTCATGAAGAGCCCCCCTAAACTTCACACATTTCAGAGCCCCTTCCAATCAATCATATCTTATTGAGCGGACACTTCATTGGCCTAGTCTCAGTAGCTCGACGTTTCTATTCTCTTGTCTTCCTTGTGCAGATCTTCTGCATTGCGCAAATGATTGGGGCTTAGCTATAGATCGAGTAGCTACTCTACCCTGATTTAACTTCTTAATAGGTATTAGGACGATGAAAGTCGCCAACTATCCTGCCCGTGTTTACTCTCGTGCGTCGCTTCCCAGGGATTCAGACATATAGGCGGTTCTCGAGGCCCAAGACTCTTCTGATGGTATTTGATAGCAGCCCTGATAGCTTCTCATCGATGCCGAATCTAACTGCACCAAATCCTCCGGCACAATGTCCAAAGTGACAAGGATATGCCACTATGTTAGTCTATGGCAGCTAGGCGAAGACCTCGAAGTCGCGTATTAGATGACATAGATCACAACGATGCGTCACCGTCGTAGTCAACGAAAAATGTCCTGGCAAACCCTTCTCAGTTCAGAAAGCAATACAAACTGGGTAAACATATCTCACGGCAATCATTTGGAACAGCACAGGCCGGCCTCTAGGAGGGGATAGGTTATTGTAGCGAATGTCTGTAATACCCAAAGCAACAATACAAGCGGGTTTAAAATAGGTTACGTGTTTGGAGAGCCAATTGAAGTGTACGCCTAACTGCTGGCTCCGGTGACGCGCAATTCGCTAGAGGCTGTGAAGCAGTGCAGCCCGTGCCTGACTTGCCTCAGTCGTCTTCTCTTGTACGCTTGCCTACTGTAATGATTCGAGGGACATCACAGTGCATGACATGTACAAGAGCTAGCGAAAGAACTAGCCAGAACCCTTTACGGAATGATATCAACAATGGCACATAGCAACCTATTTACTTTATCTCTTGGCAGCACTATTCATAGGGGAAAGATACGGTTAGGTTATTGGCGACTCCGTGAAGTTTGTTGAAGAATGTCTTGCTTGATCATGCTCATGGTCAGTGGTCCGCACGACAGTCAAAGCATCGGGCATTATAAATACCATAATCCATGACGTTACGAGTGGAGGAGCTTAAGGGATGAGAATGTGAGAAAGACTGTTATATAACATCTGATTCCATCTGAATGAGAGAACTCTGGCTTTCACCGCAACACTGAACGTATGAAGGTGCCGCGAAAATCTAAATGAGCCATCGCCGTAGGGAAAGGTGCACTCATGGGATGAGGGTCACTTGGTGAGTATTCGAAAGTCTGCGTCGTCAGTATCTTACTTTCTGGGTAGCTGATGTGATAGAAAGCATACGATTCGACTCCTAACAAGATACGATCTTTCATAGAGACCCAAAGGGCTCTTTGCACCCCCTGGCGACCCTAATCCCTGACACATTTTATTCGTGAGCTTCATACTCTGACGACGAACCACCTCTCGTGGATCTTATCTTTCTCTAGTATCACTCTCACTACCCTCATGTACTTAGAGCTTGAAGGTCTCGTTAGCTCTTCATAAAGGAAACCATTTTCCTGCAATCGCTTGTGCGATATCGCTCCGTCTGGATGCGCTGAGAATGACTGGAGCTGCGCGGGTTACCGATTAAGCTACCGATGAAACATCCTGAAAGATATTCAAGCGCAGTGATGCGCTAGGAGATCAAACAGACACTCTGCAGCTGGGGAGTAGTCAGAAGAGTAACGTAGGGTAATAATGGCGATTCTCGTTTTGAAAGCTTCGATTTTCAATAGGATTCCCAATTCCTGGTTATAGTAACGTCCTCTTGGTCGTGGATCGGTGGCTACCACAGGGCTCTCTAATACGTAGTCGATGAAATGACCTAAGTATAGCTTACAGAGAATATCTGCCAATCAAGGGTCTAATGACTAGCTGATTGTTCATACCATGAACTAATTATGTTATAAGAGCTACAGTATATAGGTATCCCTGATAGGTGTTCTTCAGGTGTAGCTTCTGATATGCTGAAGTGGGACACATAGCAACATGTATAGCTGTGTGCGGGCTTTGGAGTTATTATGACACTTTCATTATACCCCCTTTTGGCTCGACAAGATGGCCTCGAGGGTTCCTATTGGCTTCAGCCAATCTTTTTCACTCTACCTTACCCTTGCCACTTTATCGTGCATCTATACCCTTCGCGTTAGGTCGTGCCGAGCTTTTAGGTTTCAGATCGCCTGACAACTCAATTGAATCGTCATGTTACCCCAAGCGGATATCACAGTAGTCGTGCTTCATCGAGGGATTCTTGTGAATTTGACCCTAGCCTTCCGAAGCCTTGCATGCGAACTTTATCGTTCCCTATTCATAAGCCAGGTATTAATTAGAGTAGTGGAAATGCTCACTTGGCCTAATGTCTGCAGAGGCCTTGTCGAGGTGGGACTTTTCGTGCATTTACCCGGCCAGTACGCCCGGCGATCCTGTACAAATTGGGTATTGTTTTTACAGGTATAAAAACTGGACGATCTACCAGCCCGAGTTGGAACATCGGTGTTCGCGCATGGCACATGCCACCGCCGTTGATGAAATGGGCAAGTTGTCATAGCCAATAACCTGGCTACTGTTCTATGTGCATCATGACGGAGGCCCGCGAAGTCCTGGGAAATAGGGCAGAAATTCCGAAACTTTCGGAGCACTAACGGGGAGCGGAGGGAAGATGTAGAGACGCGATCATTTACGACGGAGGCTTGGGCTCCGAATCGAGGTCTTTAAATATTGCGGCTTCGCTCACTTTCCCAAAGTCGCATCGTCTCGTCGACCGTGCATACCTGTACTTCTTGTCGGTCAAGGAACAACGACTCGTGAAAATGTTTGGCAAAACCGCTGCTTTGGCTTTGGCCCTCCTCCCGTTCTCTCTGGGTCAGATCTCTTCGGATTTCGAGAGCGGATGGGATCAAACGGCATGGCCGACCTACGCCGTCGACTGTAACCAGGGAGGCAAGGTCACGCTCGACAGCACGACGGCGCACAGCGGTAAAAATTCCATCCGCGTGGACGGAGCGGGCGGCTACTGCGGTCACATTTTCTTCGGCACAACAAAAGTGCCCAGCGGTGATGTTTACGTCAGGACATACTTGTAAGTCCTGATAACGAAGAGGAAAGAGACAATGTGTGATTGAACCGCCGAGCAAAGCAACTGACATCAATCCCTTCTTTCAGAAAAGCCTCTAAGGCCCTCACCGACTCCCACGTCTCCTTCATCACCATGCCGGACTCTGCGCTGGGTAGCAACAAGCACCTTCGAATCGGCGGACAGAGCAAGATCCTCATGTACAACCGCGAGTCAGACGACGCCACGCTCCCGGATCTCTCCCCGCAGGGTATTGCGACTTCCACCGCCATCCCCACTGGTGCCTGGCAGTGCTTCGAATACCACCTGGGCACTGACGGGACCATTGAGACCTGGCTGAACAACAGCACCGTTGCCGGCGTTACCGTGACGAAGGGCACGACCAATCCCAACGCCGCCCAGTGGACAAGAAGCAGCTATGTTCCGAAGATCACGGCTGTTTACTTCGGCTGGGAGTCGTATGGTGGCGACACCAATACCTTCTGGTACGATGATGTTGTGGTTAGCTCGACTCGCGTTGGGTGCTAGTCGGGATGCCCTTGTATATAAACCCTACTGGCATTATAGGCAATAAGAAAAGAACATAAAGGGAAATATGTCTCTGTGAGCTGGATCTACTGCTTAGCAGCCTAGTCTTCAAGCAAGTCCTCAGCTTCCCTAATTGATGAATTCTCTTTTACTCATTCGCCCTTCGATGATCCCCTACGGGCGGTTCGGCCAGAGGATGACGTATCTGGGGCTGAGTTGTTAACTCGTCCCCGCCCTGTACAGCACTAACCTAGCTGGTAGGCTGCTTTACTGAGCTGAGTTTGCTGCGTATAAGTCAGCAGCCTGCGATGTGGTCAGCTCAGAATCAGGAGCTCCTTGGCAAGCAAATGTAAATACTCATCAAAACGACTTAATCTAGAACCATTATTGTATCAGGTCTCTAGTGAGTAGCGTGCATTTGGTCTATGCTGTACGTGGTAAGCTTCGCTTTCCGGGGCTATAGGTCTTGGGCAGATTCCTTGATGTCGTGCATGTGCCAGAAAGCTGAGCCACTCTTGGCTGCTTTCAAAGGCGCACTTGGAGGTAACCACCAGATTATAAGTAAGAATGAAATTAAACTTATTGCTCGCTTCATAGCATTTTTGCCTGTAACCGTTCCTGCCTCGACCCTGCGCAGTTACCATGGACGTACAAGATGACTTCTTCGACACTAAAGAAGCCGGTGTTAATAAGATAGCTTCGGGTATCGACCAGGCGGTTATCATTTACCTCGCCGATTGTAATACAACGACCCAGACGCGATACGTTTTATTAGCTATCTATGTCCTTCTTATACTCATAAACGCATTTAGCGATGTGAGGTGGTCCATCGTTCGGGGCCTGTCACTGATTCTTCTTTGGTTCTGCTTCTATAACAAGGGAGATTTCTCCTTGATATCCCTTCATGGCTCCTATCTCATCACAAAGACGACGCTCATGACGCTTGGAAATGCTTCTATCTGGGTGACAATACCAGGAGTGCGGTTTGACTCCTGGTCTATTGTAATGGGCAACCTTGAGCTTGCAGCATATCTCCTTTCGTGGGCAGCACTCCTGTTAGCAAGTTGGATAGTAAGGTACTGCGCACGTCCCTTACAAGGGTTACCTGTTCTTCATCAAGCCATCATCGCAACCATATTTGTACAGGTAATGGTAATTGCCATTGATAAGACGACATCATCAACTAGGCGACAGTGTATACCCAGTCATGGCCTTGACAACGAACAGCAAGCATCTGAGGCCGAAGTTGACTATAATAGAGTCGCGATGTATGAAAAGAGCGGTGAAATATCCTCTGGGAAAAATATTCGATTGATACGGCTGCTACCCCCAGCCGATGGCGAAAGAGTACGGTGCGAAATTGTGAACCGCGACCTGGACAAGACATCAGGTGATTATGAAGCGGTATCCTATACTTGGGGCGAGATGAAGGAGCAGGCTATTATTGAAATAGACGGCCGGCCAATTCGCATTTCACGAAAAGTCTGCGAAATGTTGCAAGTGCTTCGACAAACTTGGAAACCACGATTGCTGTGGATCGATAATATTTGCATCAACCAAGCTGACACAAATGAGAAGTCTCATCAAATCACCCTCATGAGACATATCTATTATCGCGCTGCTAGTGTCATCATTTGGCTTGATCCTTCGCCAGACACTGCCATTGCAATTGGTCTCTTGACCGAGATTTCCTTGTCCCGGGGGCTCACTGGCGTACAAGGAGCGCATTTATATGGACAGCGAGACCAAAGACATCGTCTATTGGCGCTTGCCCGGCTCATAGGCGATGAATATTTCAATAGGCTCTGGGTGGTGCAGGAGATCGCTTCAGCGCGGAAAATTCAAGTTCTTTGCGGTGATCAGTCGATCCGTTGGGACGATCTGGCCTTCGTTCTGATCTTCATGGGAAATCCGGAAATGCTCCGCTCTCTTCAGAGAACTGAGGACGTGGGGGTAGTCGCATGCGATCAAGATAGCCTGCGCCACGCAAACACAATACTCAACACGAAATCGTCCGTGTCGAGAGGTGTTTCGTCCAGCCTAGCTTTTGTACTTTGCAATTTTTGCAGTCTGAAGTGCAAGGACCCTCGTGATAAGGTCTTCGGCATCTTAGGGTTGGTTCGCAACACTGATCATCCCCTCATATACCCGGACTACAATAAAACCGAAATCCAGGTCTACAAAGACGTTGCTAAGTACGTTTTCACAGTCGAAAACACGTCAAGAAAACTCTTAGCATTACCATTCGCAGGGGTAGGCCACTGTCGGCGGTTACAAGAGCTGCCATCTTGGGTGCCGGATTGGGCAGCGAATACGCGCAGAAAACGTGGGGAAGGAGATGATGAAGACCAGGTAGACGACGTGCCGAGCCCCAACCAATATACGTTCTCCTATTTCACACAGCCATTGAGCAACTACGGTAACCATACGGATATAATGGAACCAGATGAGTTTGACTTCAAGCCAACCAGCCTCAGGCGTGGTTACCAAGCGGCTCTCGACACTGGAGTAGAGATTAACCTGGTCAGTGAGGATGTGCTGAGCATTCGAGGCTTTGTTGTCGACGAGATCCAAAGCCTCACTTCTATATTTGATATTCCATTTGATGACACGATGAGAATATCGCATACTGTCATGACGCTTGCAATGCTGGGTTGGTTCGAGGAAGCCGAGGCGCTTGCTAAGACCGTCCCAACCCCTTACCCGACGGGCCAACCTATCGAAGAAGTAGTGTGGCGCACGATGATAGGCGACCGACTATTAGAGGAAGACGATTCTCACGTAGTGCGCCCGGCACCTGACGACTATGGCCAAATATACGAGAACTATAAACACGCGGCTGCAGGTTTGAGACGGGCTTGCTCACTGCTGAGTATGGAAGTAGTATCCGAAATGCGAGACATCTACCAGGAGATGTTTACTCAGTTAATTGGAGGCGGATCTGCATTCAAGGTGTTGGTAGAAGTGCTTTGCGGCAGGTCAGGCCACAGTAACGTGTGGGCACTGATAAGTAGAAGGACGAAGTTCGCTGGAATGACACGCTACGACCCGAGTTCCCCCAAGAGTCGGGCGATAATCAGTTTTGGGCCGAGCGGCTCGAAGAACTGAGCGAGAATGAGGAGACGAAGAGCCTCGTCGCAGTCCTGATTGCACTGTTCGGACTATTTTCGCCAGAGCAGCCGTCCAATGTGCCGTCCAATGTCTCGGACGCATCAAGGGATGACCCTGTCCATGGTTCACGGCAGGATGGTAGCACGGAAGCTGCCGAGACGGACCTTAGCCAGCTCGCCAGCCTGGCACCAGCGGTCTCTCGATTTCCGGGAGGGTTGCGGCTCAGCTTCGAGAGAAGACTGTGTACCACGAAGAACGGCTACATCGGTTTAGTCCCTCCGCTGACTCGCGTGGGAGACATCGTGAGCATCTTCCACGGCGGAGATGCCCCATACCTCGTGAGACCGGAAGCGGACCCGGCAGTCGGGAAAGAAATAGGGGTCCTCCGCTGTCGGCTGGTTGGGGAATGCTACATGCATGGGATGATGGATGGAGAAATGATACGGCCAGAGCCAGAGCCAGAGCCAGAGAGGACGCCGCTATGGTTCCACCTGACATGAAGGTAAAATACGACCTCGTAGCTCTCTGCTGTCAAGTAATGCTTACCTCCGCGGTAGTAAAGATACTACTAGCTCAATAATAACTTTAGAAATGAGAAAAAAAGTCGTATGGAACAAGACCCGATTCGGTGCTTCGCTTCATTCACGTGTAAGTACTAACACATGCAGTTAGGTACATAAGTACAGGTAGTATGAGCTAGTATTTATAGGTACTTCTATCGTGAGGCGCATGTGTGAGAAGGTGCCCGTCGTAATACACAAGTCCAGGAGTAGGCAAGTGCCTATAATAAATCTGTACACTAAGGCAGCTACTACGGATGTAGGGGATCCACTAGTCTAGGCTAGCAGGTATCTATAGCTCTTTAGGCCCCGCGATAGGTGCAGGCCTTGACACCCCTCACCCCGCAACAACAACAGAGCACCCACCCCTTCTCCCCCCCTCTCTCCCCATCCAATCTGCTAAACCCTCCCGATCCCAACCTGGGTGTCTCGTGCATCACTGCATCGGCAGACCGAGCTACCCTCTTTCGCCCAGCACACACCTGACGCCCATCCAGTCACACGCCTCGGTGAAGCTTAGTACCAGCAATAATACAGCCCAAAAACGGGGGGTGGCCTTCCCAACAGAGTGTTGCCGTTTGGTACGTGTGTACGTGCGTGGTGTGCGTGTGCGTGCCTAGGCCGGTCATAGGCGAAAGTCGAAGGCGAAGGCGTAGGCGGAGGCCACGATGGATGCGTCCGATACCATCAAGTCTGCTCACGAGCCACCCAACATCCCCAAGCCCCGCGTCGGTCTAGGTCCAGGTCCAGGTCCAGGTCCGGGGCCTGTCATGTCCTCCGTACCGTCGCCGCTCGCTGCCAGACTTGGCCCCGAGAGATTGCCCGAGCTGCCCTTCGTCCAGCCCTCGTCGTACCTACGGCCCAGTTCTCGTAGTCACCCGATCCCTTCTGTCGTCGCCCCTCCCATGATGAGTCCTATGGATGAAGAGCAGATGCAAGGCCTGGTGAGTCGTGCTCCCAATTCCCTCCCAATTCACGCCCATCGGTACTTGCGTCCGCACGAGAATCTGAGCCTTAGCTTGAGCTCGAGCTTGAGCTTGAAATCCTATTTTGGGCTTCAGTTTCTGTCCGTCCGTCCGTCCGTCTGTCTGTCCTGCTGGCTAGACTTACGGAGCCCTTCATGACTGGAATAAAGAAGAATACGTGTCGTCGCTACTAAGCTAGGGTACATTGGCACCTGGGACTAACAGCTCGTTCTTGGTGTTTTAGCAAGGCTTGCGTGACTTTCTCCGTGTTAGAACTAGTTATGACGTCCTGCCGCTGTCTTTTCGCCTAATCATCCTCGACAACGACCTCCTCATCAAGAAGAGTTTGAATATCCTCATTCAGAATGGTATGCCCCCGGCAAACTCCTCTTCGTCTCGGTGGCTAGCTCTCTTACAGTCCCTGCTGACTGGGTTAAATGGCAGGAATCGTATCGGCACCACTTTGGGACTCCCAACAGTCCAGGTTTGCCGGGATATTGACAGCAACGGATTACATCAACCTGATCCAATATTACTGCCAGTTTCCGGAACATATTGATAGTCTTGATAAGTTCCGTTTAAGTAGCCTTCGCGGTATGGCCCCTCCAACAAGACCCTACGGTCATGCGGAACACGATACGCCCAAGTAACCTGTTGGCTGATTCAATCTCCCTTTATAGATATCGAGAGAGCCATTGGTGTCCTTCCTATCGAAACCGTTTCCGTTCACCCGTCCAAACCACTATATGAGGCTTGTAGCCGTATGCTTAAGACGCGAGCACGCCGTATACCCCTAGTCGATATCGATGATGAAACGGGCAGAGAGACTGTCGTCAGTGTCATTACTCAATACCGTATCCTCAAGTTTATCGCCGTCAACACCGAGCAGTACACGTCTCTCCTGAAGAAAACGGTTCGCGAGATCGGTCTAGGAACATACACGAATATCCAGACGGGCACCATGACGCAATCGGTCCTAGAGATTATCAATTTAATGGTCACTAATAATATCTCGGCTGTTCCCATCGTTGACAAAAACAATGTCGTGCTCAATGTGTTCGAAGCTATCGACGTAATACCGATCATCAAGACCGGCGTCGTCGAGGAGCTCCAGATAAACGTGGGCGAGGCACTAACCAAGAGAGGGGAGGAATTTGGAGGCATATTCACTTGCCAGGAAGATGATCGTCTCGATTCGATATTTACGACGTTGCGCCAGTCGAGAGTGCACAGACTCGTAGTGATTGATGACAATTGGCATTTGAAGGGAGTAATCTCGTTGTCGGATATACTCAAATATGTTCTATTTTACGGGGATAAGACGGAATATTTCCCTCCTCCTTCTTCTTCTTAACGACGCGACGATTCACCATGAACCCTAGCCTTCTCGGAGAATATTTAGGCCAATGCTTGGGGTATTTATTGCAGGTACTCAGGGGAGTCTGGTTTCGGAGGCTGGGAAAGGGAGGGGCATTGCAATGGTGTACGGAGTTAACAAGATGGATCAACTCTGGGATTTTTATAGAACTTTTGGCCCTGTCCTGTTGGAACACTCGCCTCATACATTTATTCGGAGACATCAGCTTATTATTATCCCTCATAACAGTTGGGAGACAGGGGAAGCTCACGATGAAACTATTATAGTCTCGAAATTGATATATCGAACGACAATCTCATGTCACAATTACACTCGATTATATCATTCTTTAAAAGGAAACGAGGAATCTCATCTTAGAGCTTGCTAGCCGCTCTAGAGTCCAGGGTTATCTACGCGTAAAGAACATAGTTTCGACCTGCCAATGAAGCATGCCGGAAGTCTCCGCGCCTCCCTCAATTCTTTAAGTAATGATGTTTCCTGAACTTATAATGCTGCAAACGGATCGGTTGAGACGCGCGATTATTGCAGTCGGCTACTGCCAACACGCATGCCATGATAACAACAAAGAGGTCGCGACACAATATGGGAGGAGCTCCTGCTTGGCTGAAGAAGAAAGCGGAAGCTGTCTTGGCCGTGTTAAGCTCATTCGTGTCGTCGTTAGCCAGCCATCTAAACATGCTCTATATCAAAGAAAGTACCTCTCATATTCCTTCAAGTATACTATCATATCTCGAATTAGTACTGGCTGGGGCGGGCGCTATTCTATGTTGCCTCATCATTATCATCAAGACCGTTCCATGATTCCCACGAAGGGAAAGGGAAAAGAGCCCGTGGTTGCGACATGGCCGACGAGTTCGAACTCCCACAATTTTCCCCTTGCGAAATCAGGACACAGGCCAAACATATCGCGGTCGATGCTCGCCCAATCCCAAACGTCAAACAACCCTTCACTTGTTGAGAACAACCCTCGTAGCGAGAAATGTAGCAGCAATACTTGGACATCTTCTAGCGATAACCCGGATTTGCCTTCGGACGAAGAAGGGAAAGATGACCGGGAGCGGTTCGTTTTGGAATACAATCGACTAGCACAGCGGGTAATTACAGATCTAATCTCTCAGCAGGTTAGACAATTTGGTAGCTAACACGCGACTTAGCATGGCCTTCGCCCTCTTGTGCCTGGAGATTTCTCGCCCTCAAGTGTAAGTTATCGCGGGAGAACCTACTGGACAGAACGAGGTTGGCTCATTTTGATTCAGGGTGCCAAGGACTCACTCAAAAGCCGTCAAAGTAGCTGGTTTTCCAAAATGCTACGCCAGGCTTCGGAGCAGTCAGAGCAGACGAGCACGAAGCCTAACAAGCTTATAAATAGTCACAAGCGGGACGCATTGAAAAGCCGGGATCTGAAGACCCTGATTAGGCTTTGTGGCAGGAGTCCTCTTTTCTTACCTACAGACTACGCCCCTTGCTCCTTAACACTGCCTACTTGTTTTCGGGCACTCGCACAAGCCCTAGTTCAACACGGTAATATTTCTATTTTCTTTGCCCCGGCATACAGTTCGCGAGCTTATCTTCTAATAATTGTCACAGCCGACACAAAAGGAATCTTCAGAGTGCCAGGCTCTGGGCGCATTATCAACGAGTTGTACGAATATTACTGCACGGATGGCGATACCGACGGTATATCGAGCACGACGCGATGTCCCACGTTGCCGACTCACATCAGGTGTAATACACATGATATTGCAAGTACCTTCAAGCGGCTTTTGGCAGGGTTGCCGGGTGGTATCCTGGGCTCCTTGTCGCTATTTGATGCGCTGGTTGCCATTCACACTCAGTTACAAGGCGACGCGGAGTTGCACCGGACCAAGGAAAGTAAGCTCCGCGCTCGCCTCATCGCTCTCGCTATTGGGACCGTAAAATCTCAGTACCAAAGAGAACTCATATGTGCAGTATTCGGCCTGCTATGCCTCGTAGGCCGGATTGCTGAAAATGCCCCTCGAGAGGATGAGAGCGGTCACCCACTCCCAACCACCGACTTGATGGGTTACAATGCTTTGGGTATTGTGTTTGGGCCGCTTCTGATCGGAGACTTGATTGACGACTACAGCATGAAGGTGGCTGATCCTTCAGCTGGCTTGGTTCTGCTACCTGTTTCGCCGCCGAGGTCGAGAAAGGAGAGGCACAAACATAAGCACAGGCACAAACATCGACATAGTAAGAGGCACGAGAGAAAGCATGCGCCTACTGCTTCTCCGGCTCTCAGTTTAGACAAGATACACATTGCGAACAGCATTACCGAGATGCTTATTGTCCACTGGAGAGAGGTGGTACGCCAATTACGGAATACGGGAGCCGTAAAGACTGGACATAGCGTATCAAATCGCCTGGAACGCCAAGGTAGTATACAAAATAGTATATCGTCATCCATTCCTAGAAGTCACTCCCTCAAAACCCCGTCTCATTTAGAATATGCTCATTCAAGGAGTGTTTCCCCTGCTACAGTTAGTCAAGCATCGACGTCAGGTAAGATAATAGGTTGCTCCATTACAGGAGTATTTGCTAATGATATATTTAGGAATGAAGCCTTCGAGCAATAGGAGTAAACATGACGATGGGCTTGACCTGTCCACTCTACATGCGAGACCAGCAAGTAGCACCTCAAATTCAGGGTCGGCACATAGACACCCAACCAAAGCTGTTCCGCATCCATTATCTCCAACAATCGAAGAAAGTCCTTCTCCCTGTATTGGCGCATCAAACCACATCCAGGATTTTAGGAACACCAAAGAAATTGACATCGGTGACTTTGGCCAAAACACTGATGCCTTTCCATTAGATCCACAAGCCAGCCAAGATCATGATGATAACTATGCAGGAGATATCAATAAGCACGGAAACACCGAGAAAGATGCAATCGTCGACACGTGCAGTGTTATCCCACATACAGCTGCATCAGCAGGGACGCGAAAATCCGAATGGCTACAGCCGCCATCGCCCACGCAGCAAAAAGGAACTTTAACCATGCCCTATCTGGATATGATTCTTGTGGGTTCGGAGCACGCGGTGGATGCAGCCAGCTTGAAAGCGACTTCAAGTCCCAGTACCAATACCAGTTCATCAAGTAAGGGGCTGGATACACCCCTTACTCCTCGACATGAGCATGGTCTAGCGGTTCCAAGGCTCAAGGCTTCTCAGGAAACGATATCGTGTGATTATCAAATGGGAACATGTCCGAGTGATTTAAATGGTGCGGTAAAGGCAGACTCCAATACGAGTCCAACCCGAACTGCTGAGAAAGTCCCAGGGAAAAAACCTCTCCGTAATAGTTGTCATAATGGCGACCATGCCAATAGACGCCTACCACAGTCAACCACAGCTCCGAATTTGGGTAGAGCAGGAAACTCCCTCCTAACAGAATGGCCAAACTCAGGCGATGTGCACTCCGGAAATCTATCCAGAAACAGCCCTAGTTATGAGACTCTGGCAAGTCCCGCGGATCAATGGAGAAGTCTCAAGTTATCTAGCAAAGCTAGCACTGAGTCTTTAGCTAAATCAGCAAAAGAAAGACGCCTGAAACGTAGTGCTGGTCATATAACGTCTCGTCAGAATCGAGATGCGTCTGTCTTAGCAGATTCTGAGCCTACGGGTTCCCAGTGGGAGCAAGAATTGACGCAAAAAGGACATCAGCCAAGAGACAAGTCGACACTGGAAAGGTCAGAAAGGCAGGTTACCATGGAAGAGAGATCGCAACCTCGACACCCATTCCCGGAGATCTGTAGGAAGAATTACTCTTCAGACAAATATTCTACTAACACTTCCTATGGAGGGCGTTCACAGCGCTCCGCCTCCAAGCCCATGCCTGGCGCTGTCAAAGCTATGGCCGCCTTATTTGATAGTGCTGTAAAAGAATCACCAGATGGATCAGTAGTTGGTTTGAATGGCAGAACTCGCCATCGCCTGGGAGAGTCTAACGGTTTCTCATATCGGGGCGCCTTGGACGATTCACCGACTAAACCCAAGCCGTACCGAGGTGCGCCAGCATCAAAGAGACCAGAGGTAGACTTAAGTCAGCATTCACAGCACAGAATGCCGGCTGAGACCTTGACCCCGAAGAGGTACATTCCTTCCCCCAAAAATGGCCGAAGCACTGTTCGAACAGTACCTTGTCGGCCGATGATAGAGCATACACCTAGTAATGCCTCCCGCAGCACCTTGAAACCGGTAAAGACATTTCATTCGAGCAGAAAAGAGCCCCAATTGTCAACGAATAACCCCGCTCACCAAACAGATCATACCCAACCCCCAAGACTAGGCACCATGATACCGCACCAAGAAGAACCTCCAGTCGGGCACTTCGTACGACCTACCTCGGCGACATCTGCTCAAAGCCAGAGAAGCCAGAATATATCAGGTACCGAAGGCGCCGGCGCCCCTCCAGCACTCTTGAGCCATCACGAACCCACGGCGGGTTCGAGACAGACTTCCGGGAATTCATTCCTGCACGCCCAGATCCGCAGTCTTCAGCGCCAGCTCGATCTACGAAACGAGGAGATCGCGCAGCTGCGCCGCCGGCTCGAGACGCAGGAGCACATGGACATCGGCACGCTGTGCGAGCAGCTGCGTTTTGCGCGACGGGAGTGCTTGAGCTGGCGCAAGAGGGCCGAGGCTGCGGAGAGGAGGGTCGCTGTGTTTCAGCGGTTCGGGGCGAAGGTTGAGGGGTTGAAGGATGGGGCTTTTGATGATGAGGATGAAGAGTATGGCGGTGAGGGCGATGAAGGTAATATTGGGGATGATACTGGTACTTGTGTTCGTGGATCCTCGAGTAGAGGGGAACGTGTGGGCTTTGGGGTTGAAATGGGGGATAAGACGGGGGCTTCTTCGTCTTATTCTGTTCATTCGGAGAGTCGGGAGGTGTTTAATGAGCGAATCAGACGCAGCTTTGCGGGGAAGATGAGGAACACTACAGGAGGTGATGGGACTGTATCTCGGGAGGATTATGTTGAGAGGACCAGTGATGTTGGTGCTGGGGGAGAATATCAGCTGCGACGGGATAGAGCCCCGAGGACGGATAGGTTATGGGAGGCTGCGCAGGAGAGGTTGATATGAGGCATCACGATGGCATGTATGTATCAGAACGCTAACGCGGATCTTTTTGAAAGAGAGCGCGGAGAGTATGGCGTTGCGGAATAGAAGGGAGCTGGGACACGGGTTCTTATAACATACTTGGTTTGAAGTCCCGGCTGGGCAGTCTTGTATGGAGGAAGAAATGGACCTGAGTAGAAGGATAAGTATTACACTTTACACGTGTTTCACATAGGTAGTAGAAACGATTGCGGTTATTATGACTAGTGGTCCTCACTTCGCCTTGCTCCTGGTATCTTGTTGGTGCGCAAAGGACATCATACTCTGCAACCGCCATTGTTATTGTATTCGGATAATGGACATGGTATACATGTATGTACACAGTTTGGGAGAATCCCCGAGCGTGTTGAAGCCACCCTCTTCGCTTGTATGTATTTGGTAAGGGATATGGATATCCAAAACTATGGCCCGAGACCGTAATCCCGTGCCCCTCCTCTAAATACCCGTGTAATTGAAGCCTCCCTTGTCCACCTAGTCCGGGATTTTATGGGTATCTATACCGCGGTTCGCAGCTGAAGGGGAGGTCGAAGGCTGAACATATTCCTCACCCTGGCACAAAATGAGCTTGGACTGTAGTACGTCTGTGTGTCGCATATGACCACCCAAATAATCAAATTTCAGACCATAGTTGACGCAACCTCGAGCATCAGGCCTAGCTTGTCGCAGCCCGCGAGCCAATTACTTATTTGTCTCGCGCAGTCGGGGTCAGAGGCACGTGCTCGACTCTCTATCAGATCGCCTACTGTCCGCAGCGAAGTATTGTAAAGTGGTTCTTGGCGGTGTTCTCGTATCTCTGCTCGCGCCGCCTCCCAATCCTCCCTCGTCCTCGCGCTCCAAAGGGCTTCCGGCGCCGGCAGCGATAGCCCGCGATACCCGATTACGGGTGGACAACGTAAGCCGTATCTTAGGTCGATTACTCGACTCACTATAAACCAAAATAGGGCACACCTAGAAGAGTTTTGAATTAGCCACCTGGGATGGGAAAAAGGGGGAGAGTACAAATTATGCTTGAAGAATAAGGAGCATAACATACCTTCGTCGCGATTCCGCGTATATAAACTCTTCCCACGTTTCATCTGGGTCGTCGATATTATCGATATTAAAGGGGCCGTAAGCGTCGGATTCGAAGGACTGCCGAGCGATGCTCGTCATGATGTCGATGTCACATTTCCGCACTATTAATTCGGGTGTGCCGTTCGCCTGAGGGGTTTGATCTTCGAACACGGCCATTAAAACATACATGGCCATGGCTGAGAGATTAGAGGCAAGTTCTTCCTTGCTTGCCGTATGTAGTTGATAAAGAAACCGTGCCGCTTCCTGGCTCATGGCGGAATAGAACAGGGCTCTGCCGCGCGGATCTGTATTTCTGGCGATGTAGAGCTCGCTGATGCGCATGCAGTTGGTGTATGTGACCGGAAGCTCGGGCAGATGCCACTGCCCGTGGAGGAAGACGGGGAACGTCTCTCGCCGGCTCATCATGTACGGTAACCCGCGCATGGTTTCTAGTAGGAACAGACTGCTTGCTTGGTGTTTCGGATCTGTTCGGAGCTCTGTCACTGGCCGCGGACCCGTAAATTGGCTCATGTAGGGCAAGGTAGTGATCTCCTCGAAACCTGATAGCATATCGGTTATCCCTGGTGAGCCTATGCTCTCACCAGGGCTGCCTTCGGACGCCTCCGGTGTTGATGCATCTTGAGGCTCGTTGCTAGTTTCGCTGCTGGCCGAGGGAACTACAAGTTTCTCATACTCGCATACCAAGCCCTTTGATGTGCAACGGGAACACTAAGGCGTCAAGTATCAGTACCCTCGTTATCTCTTATAGATGATGTCGCACCGGCGCGGGACGGCGCTTCACTCCCAAGACGGAAACACGAAAATTAGGCCAGAGCAGAGTCGTGTCCCTCTGTAAAGTTGAAATTGTTGTTCGTTCAACACTCACTTGTGGATCAAAGCTACACTTCGCTTTGGCACGGTGACACTGCCTACACGAACGCTTTCTCTTCTTGGGCTTCCCAACCGTCCGACGACAGTAAGCCAGATGCCTCTTGAAGGCAGTTTCTACCGATGGTAAGCGTCTGAGCCTTTCGAGAGATGCTTGAGAAGCCTACCTACCACTGACTATGGGCTTGCTGCACAGGTCACAGAAGCGAATATTGCTAGTCCCCTCTGGTTCGTTTCTCATAGGCGTATTATCGGCGATAGTCATGTTCACTCGCGCCCTTCGCCCCACTTTATGTTGTTGTTGTTCAACTGCCGGCAGTCTTGAACAAACCGAACTCCTTTCGACTCTTCAAGTCTTCACAGGTGACCGTGTAACTCGACCTAGTCTGCCTCTCTTCCAAGATTTCTTTGTTTCGAGGTTTAGTCTGATGGCCAGTCGTGTTGGTGACTCAGCAAGTGATAACTGTAGGTTGTAGATAGTGTCTTGCGGTGTTACTGTTAGGTTAGCTCGATGATGTGACGCGGGTTTTATGGAGAGAGGCCCGGTCAGTTCGGTGCCGTGGCCGATCTTCTGTGGTACGCTAGCCTCTCGGCTGGCCGGCCGGGGAGGAAACCGCACCCTGTCACGCTAACCTCACCTCGGGAGGAATAGGGGATTAAAGACAGGCTTGACAGGCCTCGACAGGGCAGTACTGACAGGGCCATGGGTGCCATGGGTGCTTATTATAGTACATACGAGAACACACCCTAATGAAACAAAATGAAGAACAGGAACCCTGTATTGCGCACTAACTAGCAGCCCCTGCCTCTCCGCGTCTTGCTAAAAGACTCATTTGCCTGCTAGTGTGCTGTACTAGAGCAGTATATAATGATGGCGCCGTATCTCTACGCATATACACGTGCGCACCTATGGCCGAGATAGGTAGTTGCTCTCCTAGTATACCATGTGTACACGATACCATACTAGTACACGCGTGTCGATGACCGCAGCATCTCGAGCCGTCGTTCGTGTCGTCAGCATGGTCAGCCTGCAGTTGGTCCCGCAGTGCAGATCCCTGAGCCATAAGCAATTGCCGCTTCTAGAATCGATAGTTTCAAATTGCTTGGTTCAGACACTCCAGGGCTAGTGATATTGCTAGTAATATACTCTTCCTCATAGGAATACACGTGAAGTTGCTCATCTATGTTAAGAAGTCCTTTAACTTCAAGCGTTGCAGCTATCAGTGCCATCCATTGTCCATGCTCTGTCCATGGGAGTAGAAGAGAGGAGGGTATTAGTTAGATATATATGTTCCTATCAGTTAACTCATGCCCCTTTACCGAGGATGTAGAGGAAAATCATCTCTTTTGTCTCTTTCAAACCCTCCCCTCTATATCTATATCCCTGTCCAAGATACCACACTTAAAGGGTCTGCCCTACCCGTACCCGTACGATATTTCCGACTATTGCAATCCTATGTTATATTAGTGTTCGAGGATGGGTTAAATAGCTCGTGGTAGCATAAACGGCTCGCCTCCTAGTGCAGATCAAAGTCCAGGCTTGTGCAGGAAACTGTGCATTCTGTAACGCATCCTGTCACTGTTAACTCGACGTGCTAATAGTAAGATTTCCCCACCGCACGTTTAGGTGTGGTAGTATTGTTACTACCTTTGATAACCAAACTCAGTAGACGTCGAACTGTAAGTGAGAACGCAATCGACTCCTTCGGCCACTCGCCCGGGCTCCGCGGCAGATCAACCACAAATGTTTGCATTCGGAAACATCATGGCCAGTCGAGAAACTGCTGATATGATGACAAACCGAGTGGAGAAATATGCCTGCCATATTACATAACGGCGTTCGACGATGCAAGACGGAGGTTTCTGAGCGGACGTAAGGATGTTTCTTCTTCCAAATTGATAGACTGCCCAGTCTTGAGCAGGCATATCGTGAGATAAAGCCGGGTTCTTCCCGTGGCCCTGCGTCGATCGACGAGGTTCAAGCAACACAACAGCGATGTCAGCGGGGGGTAATCTCGATCGTTAGATCATGTTGAGAACCATGTCGAGAACAGACCATGTTGACCCAGCACCGAAAGACAGGTCCTTCGTTGTTTTCGGACGAGCCAATCAATCACCGAAATGAAGAGCAAGGCTTGATAGAAACCGAGCGGAAGGATATTCCTTGTTTATCGCCCTATGTCCTACCGAGGTAGGAATCGGAGGCAGTATATCTATCAGGTAGGTATGTAATACCCCTGCCGTCCCTTATAAACGTCTTTCCTGAGTCGATTTTGACAGCATTAGTAAGTCTTGTGATAACCCCCAATTACACGGCGTCGCCGTTGCGCAGGTACGTTAGGAGCCCCCACGGGGCTTCTACCTTGGACCTTGGACATGGGAATGAGCTACGCCCAGCAGAGTCTTAGTGGCTGACCTGCAGCTGTGCACTAAGTTTTGCCAGTACAGTCTGTACGTTACAGTACGCCTGCATTTATACACTGTATTCCCAACCTACCTACCCCGGATTACCTCTAGGGAAAGCAGCAAGGATTGGCGTTCTCGAAAGCTTTTAGACTGCCTAATTGGTAGGTAGCTAAAACAATGCACGTTGCCGCACCGGCGCAAGCCTCACAAGGTGATTCAATGACTCTCTTGGTGTGCCCACTGTATCAGTACCTGTAATTACGGGAGTCGGTACCTACACTAGCTACACTACTACTACTACCTTTCTGTCTACACGTACACTACCTCCTTGTCGATTCTGATAGTTGCACGCCCGTCAGCTGTCTCCTAGCTTTATTGAAACCTCAGTCCAAAAATCTATCGAAACAAGGCGACGCATGCATGAAATTATTTGAGTTGCTAAGATGGAATCGTAACATGAAGGGCCCTTCGCTACGTTCCTGCCTTATCAGTACATTTTCACGTGAAGCTGGCTCAGGGGTTGTTGGTTGGCGCTGATCCAACGGCCTCAACCCGCAGCCAGACGCCGCCGCCGCCGCCATCATGACGCGACGAATAGTATGTCCAACCTCCCAACCTCCCTCCCTAACCTCCTGTGACCTCTGTTCGCTATCATCAACATGTGCGCGCGTGTGTTTGGGTCTCAATATTCCGCGCTGACTCTTATACCCTCCCCCAACAGGTACGCACCATCACCCAGCTCGCTGCCGCCGCCTTCTTCGCCTTCATCGTCATCTTCCTCCTTGATCGCAACTTTCGACTCCTGCCCAATGCCGTCCACGAGTATATGCCCCAGCATCACCATGGCCTCGTCATCACCGATATTACCATAACGAGATGCAGCAAGGTCAACCTGTTTTCGTCGTGCAAGCTCGATCCCGATGTCTGGCATCGCATCGACAAGAACCTGTACCTCGGCCAGACCTGGATGTCCAGCGCATATATCCATGTCCAGCGAAAGAAGGAGGAGGAACTCACCGCCGATGACAAGGTCGTCGTCGATGTGAAAGTTGGCCCAATGGACCCTTCGAACGCCGGCAAGGAACAACTAGACACGAAATGGGAGTCGAGATCAGCAGGACTGTGGATCTTGCGATCTGACAAACCGCACGCGAGCGATCGGAAAGACGCCGTCACCGCTGTCGATGTACTCTTCGGGGACGACGCTTATGAAGTACGTCCTGGCTGGGCAATCCGAGGCGTCGCGCTTCTGCTCGATATCAAAAGAGAAATACCATCTGCCTACATCACCATTAGACGCAGTGGCCACCAGGAATCGCCCAAGCAGCCAACACCCCGAATCAGGGATAATGGCAAGTTCAAGATCATGCAGCTAGCCGATCTACACTTGAGTACAGGCGTGGGAGAGTGCAGGGATGCCGTTCCAAACGAGTACGAAGGTGGCCCCTGTGAAGCCGATCCGCGCACTCTCGACTTCGTCGCTCGGCTTCTTGAAGAGGAGAAGCCCGATTTTGTCGTCTTAAGCGGCGACCAGGTGAACGGAGATACTGCACCTGATGCGCAAACGGTAGGACTTTTTTATATTTTGGGAGGCCCCTTATCACAAGACCTATTCAGTATCTAGCATCGGCCACTGACCCTGACTGCATTAGGCTATCTTTAAGTATGCGCATCTGCTCATTAAACACAAAGTCCCTTATGCCTGTATCTTTGGCAACCACGACGACGAAGGCTCTTTGCCCCGAGCTGGGCAGATGGCACTTATCGAACAATTACCATACTCGCTATCGAGAGCTGGGCCGAGCGAGATAGATGGAGTCGGCAACTATTACGTAGAAGTCCTAGCGCAAGGAAGTTCACAACACTCCGCCCTTACTTTGTATCTTCTTGATACGCATTCTTACTCTCCTGATGAACGACACTATAGTGGCTATGACTGGATTAAGCCCAACCAGATAGAATGGTTCAGGCAAACCGCCTCAGGTCTCAAGAGGAAACACAAAGAGTATACCCATATACACATGGACCTCGCCTTTATCCATATCCCCCTTCCGGAGTATGCAATTCCTGAGAATCGCTTTGTCGGAGAATGGCGAGAGGGAGTGACCGCGCCACTATACAATACACATTTCCGCGACGCCTTGGTGGAAGAAGGGGTAGTTTTAGTCAGCTGTGGACAGTATGTGGATACGGAAATAATAGAAAACCCACACGCTAACATGATGGCAGTGATCACGCCAACGAGTATTGCATGCTCTCGACAAATGAAGAGAATGAAAAACCCGAATTATGGATGTGCTACGGAGGTGGCGCTGGGTTCGGTGGGTATGGAAATTACGAGGGTTACGTTCGAGGAGTGCGCTTCTTCGACATCGACATGAACACAGCGCGTATCACCACGTACAAGCGACGTGAGTACGGCGAGACGGAGAAACGTATCGACCAGCAAATCATCGTGGAGGGCGGCAATGTAATGCCTGCGCCAGAACCACCAGAGCAGGAGGAAATTGTGGCTGCCTAATCTTCTCCCCAGGCTGCTATGGTCAAAGGCCCAATATCACGTGCTGATCTCAGACCAGACAGCTACATCCCTAGGTGGCTATACCTAACCCCATCGCGACATGAGGTTTGTGCAATGGCGAATGTTAAGGGCCATTAGACCTCGACCCAACCCGTTGCGGCGCACAATAGAGCTACAATGGTGCGAAAGAGGGGGAGTTCGCAGTAGCGGCAAGAAGCAGAAGGAAGACAGGCGTTTTGAGGGGTTTCGCGACCACTCTTAGGAAATATCTGGCCTAAGGCTCGGGAGGCAAGAGGGCGAATCTTGAACTGGTGCTATTCCGACGCGACGTATCATAGACGAAAGATCCTACGCCTGTCTACCGCCCTTGCTCATGATGGCCCTTTTGCTCTATTATTGAGCATCTGACGCTTTCTACTGTTGATATGATATGATAGGAAAGGGGAGAAAGGGAAACAGTCAAAGGAATGACGAGCGAAGATAGACCAATATCTGTCTTATGCAGCACAACGCATTCATTGCTGTTGCTGCTACTCCTGGAGTTAGTGGGGGCGTGATGGTATATAGATTCTATGTACCTACTCGGACTATTGTGAAAACCTCCCTTTTTCGGCCGTTTCTTCAAGATGTGACGCATTTACTTACATTGAATGACCTCCACATTCCCCTACATTGCATGCATAATTGACTTGACAAGTCTACGTTTCAACTATCGTCGTGAGGGTGTGAGCTTGTTGTCGCATTTCCTTCCTTATCTTACTCACCTTCGCGGGTGCTATGGGGTCATGGTGAGACAAGACCTCGTGGTTGGTTCCTACGGGTATGCTATGCATATGCATGTCAGCCAGGAGGCGCAAGATGACCTGCGCAATCCCACACGCCACAATGTCCGACAAAGACAGCAAGAAGTTACAGTGCATTGGTGGCAGCAAAGTGTGTATATGAAAGATATATCGACGAATTTATTTGCTTCATTCGACTAGGTAGATAATCCTCTAATGTTCGTCTATTTATATACCTTCGCGCGAGGCCATGTAAAGTACCTAGGTAGGTACATAGTTACCAATTCTCGTGCCCGAGGTGAGCGAGCCTCTCCTTCATTCCTTTGCCCCAGAACCAGGGGTTGAGGCTTGACCTCTCCCCTATTCGACTAGTGGTAAGTCGAGTTGTGAAGTAGCATAGGTTAGGGTAGTAGTGTAAGGTAATTGGTTGGTTTGTTTGGTAGGTTGGTGGTAGGTTGGTAGGTTATATATAAACTCCGCGCTATGCATAGCTCCCTTGTGGACCCAATCTCAAAAATAGATTTATCAAATTGACTTTGACTGAGAGGCCTCTGTGTGTGTTTATGATTTAATCATTTTATCCAAGAGGCTCTCGCAATGCCATCCAGCTTTAAATAAGCAAGCTTAAAGCCCGGCGACCTTGAAGGTCTGCTCGAGGGGCAGGTGGTCCTTGGGCCCGGGCTCGCCGGCGCGGCCGCCGAAGACGAGCTGGGCCGTCAGCTGCCAGTTCGACGGGACGTTCCACTCGGCGGCGACGCGCTCGTCGATCAGGGGGTTGTAGTGCTGCAGGTTGGCCCCGAGCCCCTCGGCCTCGAGCGTGGTCCAGCAGGCGAACTGCAGCATGGCGGTGCTGTGCTCGGCCCAGGTCGGGAAGCGGTCCTTGTACAGCGCGAACTTCTCCTGCATGCCGGACACGACGGTCGTGTCGATGAAGAAGAGAACCGTGCCCGCGCCCGCTTTGAACCCGGCGTTGCGCGCCGCCGTGGCGTCCCAGGACTCGGCGGGCACGAGCGGCTTCAGGATCTCCGAGGTGATGTCCCAGAGCTTGTCGTGGTCGGCGCCGAAGAGCACGAGCACGCGGTTCGACTGCGAGTTGAAGGAGGACGGGATGTGGATCAGGTTCTCCTTGACGATGTCCGTGACCTTGTCCTTGGGCACGGGCAGCTCCTTGTTCAGCTGGTAGAAGGAACGGCGGGCCTTGAAGGCCTCGATGAGCGCGGAGGAGGAGGCAGCCATGTTGGTGGGAGTGGTAGAGAAAGGTCTAGTGGTAGTGGTGCTGATATTGGTAGCAGTAGGTGCGCAAGTCTTGAGAACACTGGAAGTGGAAGGTAAGAAAGGGCGAGCTGCTCTACAAGTCGAAGAAGAGGCAGAGACGGCTGCGGCGGCGCTATAAAGTCGTGAGGCGGAGAGGAGAGTCGAGGTAAAAGTCTGAGGACGCATGATGATGGTGGTCGTGGTGGGCTTATAGATGCTTTATATATATATATATACGTGTATGTGTAGTGGTCTGGGTGGACACGGCGGCGACTTACACCACCACACTTACGTAGCTCGTACTTACACTTCCGCTGGCACTATCGCTCGCTCGCTCGCTCGCAGAACAAGTCTTTTCAAGTAGTCTAGACGCCTGGTGGGAATACTACTACGTAGACTACCTTCCACGACGGGGACAAAATGCGCGACGGAGCTGGGTCGGGTCGGGGGGCCTGCAAGGGCGAGACGACGCATGTGGGTGAGGGGTTTACACTACATGGTGTGTCCTGGCTGGGTTCTTGGTCCGACTCGTTCTGTAAGAACTTATTAATGCAGCCTGAATACCGATAGACACCAAATGACACTATCAATCTATCAGATGATGCCAGTGCCAGTCCCCAGCAGTCGCCCGCGCGGGTGGATTTGGTGTTGGATCCAGGTACATACAGTTGCAGGTGGCCGGTGGATAATAAAAAGTGGATGCTGTAGCCCCCCGGTGGGTACTGCTCCGAGTGACCGCCAGATCGGCGTTGACGATATTCAAGTACCTACCTTGTTGTATATGCTTCCTGTAGATTCTAGAAAAGCGCGAGGTAGGTGGCACTAGTGTGTGCAAGCAAGTTTTACAGCGCTTGACTTGTACTACCTACGTCCTGAGACGGTGTCTCTGGAAATATATTTACACAAGTGACTATATCACTACGTTCGACTTCCCTCCGTCTTACAGGTGGTATCACGCAAAACGATTTCATTAAACCACAATTTGGAATTACGATCACGATCACACTACAGCAGAAGACCTGCACTGAGCCGACCCAACGGTAGATGCTCAGCTGGTACTGTATATAGTGTCTAAGCGAAGATAGCCGGTGTAAATGGACGGGCAATGCATCCTAAAAGGGTCAGAAAATCCTCCGACTCGTCGGCGGGGCGGCTATAACCAACGTCCGTCCTGGGTAGATGGGTGTGTCGTGCTCGGCTATAAAAACTTACTCGAAAGACCGCGCGCTAAAATCGGGCGTGATACGATACTCTACCTATTCTAGGCTAGTGTTTGAGGAGCGATGCATATTTTTCTTCTGTTGTTGCTTAACAATCAAACCTCTACGCTATGATAATCACGATAGATATGATGTCGTGACATGTGGAGCCTCCTGCCCAAGCGAAAAACTTAGCGATAAAAGTGGCATTATGCTCGAACGCTGTTAGAAGTAATTGTTAAGCGGGGCCTCTCTGCTTACACAAGCCTGGGTAATCAAGTTGGATACCTAGGTACATACCTAGGTAGGCATCAAACGCATCAAACGTCCCGATACGGTTCATATTAATTCCGAATCTTGATTCATATTCCTCGGCAAAGGTGGAATTAGTACGATTCAGGTAGATAGAAAAAATGTATGTAGACAGTAAGGATATGTCTCATTTTATTTATTCTTCAAACTACTGCTATTATTATTATTATTGTATTCGTGACTCAAGGTATCTCCCGGCACTTGGTGTCCTCTGGTCTTCCGGCTGTTTTGCGATCTTGGCTGTTTCCTCGAACTTTTGTTTCGCGGAGCGAGGGGCAGCCTGACCCCTCCATGCCCCTCCATGTAATTCCGAAACCCCACGAAATAGACGTAGCAGTATACCTGATGTAGGCTAACCGGGCGGGGGCTTTTTCCAATTTTCCCCCTATTTTTTTTTTGGTTTCAAAACTATATTTTTGTTTTTGTTTTCCTTTTTTTTTTTAATGTGTGGGTCCCCACCCCCCCCCCCCCAATTGCTTCTGTCCGTGCCTATCACGCTTCGACTCCCCCCTCCCAGACGGGCTGTCAGTCTCTCTTCACCTTGAGCCGAGAAGAACGGCTACGACCAATCAAGAACACTGACAGACGCCACATTATTAAATTTCCGGAATAGGCAATTCTCACTATCAAGGATTCCCCGGGAATTG
Source organism: Xylaria sp. FL0043 (assembly GCA_022578865.1). Lineage (NCBI taxonomy): Eukaryota > Fungi > Ascomycota > Sordariomycetes > Xylariales > Xylariaceae > Xylaria > Xylaria sp. FL0043. The sequence goes on along the minus strand of MU397313.1, from coordinate 105,028 downwards.
CAGACGAAGGGCTGGACGTATACTCTAGAGCCTCATCTCTGCCCATTGAAGACTTGGCATTGTAGAAGGGGAAAAACAACTTCAGTGCTGCTAACTGATATGTTATACTGCTTCTTTAACTGTATTCTTATCACAGACCGATTTATACCACAGCTAAGAAACGTGGTGCTTAGCGGGGTTTGGCTGGTTCGTGCTAACGGCAACTATTCCCCTTACGTTTGCTAACCGTTCTGATGTATTGAATGGTATATATGCAGCAAATATCTGGCTCTTTTTCAAGTAAGCGGCAGATTCGCGACCAAGCGCGTTCTAACCCTCGCGCGCTTTACTCTCTGGAGCCGTTCTTCCTTTTCGAACGATATATCTGCGGTTATGCACGGCTGAAGAAAAAGAGCAACTCTGTAGAAATAGTTGCGGTTACTCTTAGAATGAGCCGCGCATGTAACGGCAAACATACGGCTCCCTACACTGGCCATATGCCAGTGGTGTGAAGATTTTCTATTTGTCGCTCAGTAGATGCCGACTTCTTAGCTAAGAATGACGAATACAGCTCACATGAGCAGATGGTTTTGGTCCGAATCCAACCCAGAAGCATATAGAACGTACTTAATATTCCCCTATAATATATATAGTAAGTAACGCTATGATTGTCGTGATATCTGATCGTTATCCGCGCTCTATATCTACGTCAAAGCTTCAAAGTAACGCTTATTGGCGACGTCAGATAGGGCTTTTCCCCAGCTTGCGCGGTATTTGAAATCTAGTTTTCCCTTCTGTGAACTCCCTGTTGTGTAGTCTCATAGCGCATGAAATAGAGAGAATAGTGAATCCGGTGCCCTGAAATTGACCCCCCAGAGCCCTACGACCTTGTGGCGTATAGAGAAGTCGAAGTAGACCTGATGAGAAATTACCACGTCTCTGCAATGTACTGGCCGCCTTCCTTCTTCAGTGCCCAGAATTTCTTCGCTTCGTCGTGCTCCAGGTTACCCTTGGCCATAGCAACCTTAATGAGTGCCTCTTCAACACCTTCGCCCATACCCTTGCTGCTTCCACAGACAAAGACACGTCCATCAACGGAATTGATAATGTACCAGACCAGATCAGCCTGGTTTACCACCTCTTCTTGGACATAGCGCCCCTCGCCGCGTCGGCTCTGGATGACACGCTTGACTTCGTCTTCGTGAACGCCCCACTCACCGCTATACAACTCGTCAACGAGCGAGTCGCGGATGCCTTGGAGAACCCACACCTTATTGGCGCAGTTGGCGTTTTTGAGACGCCGCTGGACAAAACCTCGGAATGGCGCAATTCCTACTCCGGCTCCAATTAGGAGCATCGGTCCGTCTGTTACAAACTGCTTCGCCAGGGGGTTGGCCATTAAACCTTTGAACATGGGGATGTAGAGCTGGGGGGACTTGTCACCACCAGCCCGCAGGTCCATGAATTTGAGCGCTTGACGCTGAAAGAAACCCGAGCCGACACCAGTGCGGTTCCCACCACGCCAGTCAGCCGTCTCATGAACGGTGACGGCTATCTCAATGATGCGATGCTGCTTGCCGTCTCGGATCTCGTACGATTCATGTGGGTCGTTGGAAAGGGAGTAGAATCTTGGCATTAAAGGTTGGAGGACAGTAAGGAGGAGGTCCATGGGAGGTTTAGCCGAGGGAAATGCGCTAAGAATCTGAGAAATGGAGATATGAGGTCCAGTGCGGAAATCGCAAAATACGCCCTGGCCTTCTCCGGAACATAGGAACATGAGGATCTTCTTCTCATCGGGGTTACTACAATGCTCGGCCAGCACACGTAAAAGGGGCTTCGTCGGGGGGTAGGATTGGAGATCGGAGCACCAGGTAAGTATGTCCCGGCGCGTTGTCACGAGCTCTCTTGCTTTGTCGTCGCCCCAGACAGTTGGCCATCGGCCCTTTGTAGTCCGCAACAATACCGGCTTGTCGCGAAGGAAGCGAGGAACCAGCAGTAAGTCAAGGACGTCCTCTACAACGGAGGCATCGTTAGGTGCGGACACACCGATAGCACCGCCAACCTTGAATTCTGTAGTGTCCTCGTCGGGGTAATCAGTAATATCAAGGTCAAAGTGAAATGTTCTCTTCTGAGCACCAGATCTGGTCAACTCCCTTGTGTGGTGAATTTTGGCGGGATAGACATGGTAAGGGGGGTGTGGCTGGACAAAAGACGGAGGCTGTATCGAGGTGTCGAGGTCCTCAAGCTCCAGGTTCTTGAGGCTTTGCGCTAATGACTTGGGGCTTCGGGGTTCGCCATTGGTCTCATTTCCGAGCGAAATGGCAGAGTCTGCGGGAGAGGTTGTCGAAGAGCGGCGCCGAGGCTGCTTTTCTAGGAATATAAATTGTTCGGGCAGGTCGGTAACGCCTGTCAGAACCGTAGGGATCTCCTTGATCCTTAATCCCAGGGAGCGGAAGGCATCATTGTCCGGAAGGGGGACTTCTTCGTAGTCAATGCCCTGCTTCTTCTTCTGAAAGTTCATGCAACAGCCAGCACCGCAACATCTGCTGATAAGCTGCTGGGTAGATTCGCCGGTGATCCTCTGTATGTCGGTAGCACTCTGGGCTATTAACCGGGTGGATGCGCGCCGCTGGCGTGGGGGCTCTGGGAGTCGTAGTTCGTCCTGGTCGTCGGAGTCTTCCGAGTATGTGAGGGAGGGGGCAATTGAGGGCAGTGAGGGCAGACCTGTCTCTTCAGGAATGCTCTGAGCCGCCGAGGCAGCCAGTATCTGGTCGGCTGCTGCAGTAGCCATTGCGCCTCCAATGGACGGAGACTGCCTGATGATCGGACCCGTGCTTGTTGTCTGTCCCTTGCAGTCGAGGGGAGACAAAGGGACGTAATATGGTTTTCTAAAGTATGTATAAGCCGGCTCAATCGCAGCGAGGAACAGTGGAGGATGTTGGGGATTTGCACTGTGTCACAATGTCGTCGCGGTCGTGATCATGCTGTGAATTGGTTGATTGGTACTTTCGGGTATAGGTTATAAACAGGGGTATAGTGTGAGTCCTGTGCTCTAAGAAAGAACAAATCGTCTCGCTAATAGAAAAGAGGTAGGCCGGGCCTTAATTTGAGCTGGTTGCAGGCGGACGGTGGTCCGAACCGTCATATACTATATTCAATAAAGGCTGTGGAGAGGAGAGCCTGTTAATGAGCTAGCACGCCGACAAGCAAGATTGATCGGGCCAAGCTGACAAAGGTCTGGAGGAATGTCTCTATCGTGCTTGGGAGGTGTTCTGGTTCTGGTAGAAGGTTGGTAATGCGAAAACAGGCTGGGGAGGTCCGGGGGCGATTGTCATTAATAAGGCAAACAACGCTTAGTCTAGATCATTGACGGGCTGTCCAGTACCAGACCGTTGTCGGTTATGGATGATGGCAAGTTTTGGTTAAAAACCCCTATCAGATGTGGCTTGCAGGGGGCACAAGTGGGGAGCATCTGATAACTTTGTACCTAGGTAACCCGAAATCCTGCAAGCAGTTACATCAGTGATTACGATATCACTGTACAGCACACTGTACTAGTAGCAGGCTAAAAGCCAATGCTTTGTACTCCGGTCTCCGGTCTTCCCCGGCTTTGTGCGACTGCAGATTAAAAATTCCTGACAGGAATGCATACTTACTTACCTACTACTTACGCCGCACAAGGCAAGCACATCATATCAGATGCATGTCAATGTAGTACTACTACCTACCAGGCAATGTGCAGAGAAAGAAGAGGCTTTGTAAGAGCATTACTTCAAGGTAGGGTGTGTTAGTGTTACAGTATATTCCGCCCCAACCGACAAAATAACTAGGTATGTAAGGAGTATACTAGAATAGCTCAGAGCTGCTTACTTCATCATATCGGAATGTCAGCTTATTTATCTCATCACAAGACGATACTAACCAATCGCCAACAGAAGAGATTCTTGTGCTGAATGACATGATATTCTGTCACCCCATCAGCTGAACTAACTGCCTGCCATCCCTTTTTTCAGTGGGCTATCGCGCCATCCTGGTTGCTCAATTGGCTGATTATCCCTCCCCGACACAAACCCGACATCATGGAATAGGTATCTTCCCCAACGCTGGGGTACAGAGAGCGTGGATCACGATGAATTTCTCCGTCCCGAATCCGAGGAAATGCAACCTCACTAGTATTGTTTCCAGCTAGAGTACCGCGCTTGTACCTGCAGATAACTACTTCAGTGTCTTGCTTCTCTTGTACAAACGAGGTTAGTGTAGCATGAGGGAGAAGGCTTCATTTTCCGAAAACATGAGCGGGTACTTCTCTCCTGGGAATCTCCTCTTGTCTGATATATCTCGCACTATAATAGGAGAACGAACTTCCATGCTTTGGTGCGACTGATGTCCTGGGCACATGTCCGAGACACGTGGACGATGTCTGTACACACAGTGCTCCTTCAACTGGCCACTTTCCCTTGCCGTTTGTGTTCGGCAAACCGGCTAGGTACTGTAGAACCTAGCCGAGGAACAAGCAGGCAACACTAGGCATAAGGTAATACTCGGTTACACTTACTCGCTTCAAGATACTCTTTCTGATCTCAAAATATGCTATTGGCAGTTGTAGTGGATAGCAAACACAAACCAAGTTATTGTTGCTTGGCCGGTGTTATGTTTTCCAACTCAGTGCAAAGGTTAGGGAGATACCCAATCATACCCATCGATAATGAGTCCCGTGCGTTATTGTGTGGTCGTGCTTACTTCCTGTGTAATCTAATCAATCAATCAATCAATCTCGATCAATCGACCGGGGTTTTTATCAATCTCATCTCAGCTCCGAGACCGGCTATTGGATCAAGATCTCCATTTTTCCTGAAATAGTCAAGCCTATTGGACAGTCGGCAGCATTTGTTCTCAATTTAGCAAGGATTAGATCTGATAAGGAACTCTGTCATGTACCCAGGTATCATTACCGAGCCGTCTGGAATTTTCAAGGACCAATTGCGAAACACTTGCCGAGCCTCGTTTGACGCTGTCGACACCGTCTTTTGAGTCTTTTCATTTCAATTGGGAAATATTTGCTCAACACACTAATACGGTCAGAACATCAGGCACGCCACTGCCTGTGCAATTTAACATAGCCCCTGAACAGAACATCAATATTACTCGGGAAGTCCTAGAGCCGCTCACGCCATGTCGAATGATCAGTGACCATTATTCACATTCTGAGCACACACCGCTATATACAGCTTTCAAAATTTCCCAAGCCTCTAATTACGTGGTCACATACTCATCAGAACTGTTAATCCTTCATAGCTTTGCAATTTTACACAGTATGGCAAATATAATTGTCCTCCCCAATCTAGGGCATCGGCTCGTCGTCAGATTAGCGTAAATGCCTGCTGCAAATGATGATTACGTAGTCTATAAATGTGCTACAATAGCTATTATTCCTCCAATCGTATTCGGTAAGATATTCAGACCTCTCCCTTTTGGAGCTAACTGGCTCCCTCAATTTTTGACGCGTCCTTATTCAACTCGACGCGCGGCACCAACAGGGGTTCTACATACTTAACCCTTTCCTAGATAACACCATCAAGCTGCCTTCATGAGAGCCAAGCTATTGGTGCCAGGTGGATTTCAATGCTATCTCTAACACGACGGTCCGACGCCGATTTCAGACCTAGAAGCCTCAAGCAATGACAGAATCCAATTATCAAGATGATCATAGCCCGCTAAGTCTATTATAGCGCCGACTCATGCTATCCTTTTAAACATGGCAAGAAAAAGAAAAAGGAAAGGATTGTTTTGGCATTTTCTGTCTTCATAATATTATCGCCGAGGTGTTCGAGAGCAGACTTTCAATGCATCAGCCAAATGCTCGCGCACGATGTGTGATGCCGCCAGCAACTCTGTTTTCCGAATTGCTCAAAACTCAAACAATCATGTCTTTAGCGTTCTCTTTTCTAATTGCTTTCCTCATTCGCCTTATTCTTTTTGATAAGTTACGTATCACTGGTCAACCATATGATAATGACTGTATCAAAGATCGAAGTAGCAATTGTAGGTGGTGGTATCGCTGGACTGGGTCTAGCAGCCAGCCTGACGAAGAAGCCACACCTCAATGTACACGTATATGAAGCCGTGGCTGAATACTCGGACGTCGGAGCCGGCTTAGCGCTTCATCTGAACGCTATCAAAGCCATGGATCTCTTGGGACCCGAAGTGCGACAAGCTTACTTTGATAAAGCCTTAACTATGGGTGAGGAGGATCAGATGATGGTGACCGAAGTCATTCTAGCCCAAGGACCACATACCGGCCAATTAGTTGCTGAGCTGGGCAAAGCAAAGGGGAGAAAGACCGTGAGCCGCGCCGATCTCATCGACGGATTCCGAGCCCTCATCCCGTCCAAGAACATCAGCTTCGGGAAAAGACTACTCGCTATCACAGAGACGCGCGCACCGCAAGGGTCAAAAGTCCAACTCACTTTTGAAGACGGCACGTCTGTGTCCGTCGACTGCCTGCTTAGTGCGGATGGTATTCACAGCATCACAAGGGCCTATCTACTGGGGCCAGAACATCCGGCCACGGCTCCCAAGAACCACGACGGCTGGCAAATCTACAGGACGATGGTGTCCACAGAGGAAGCGAGAAAGCAGATCAACCCCAAATGGACGACCTCCGTGCCTATCCTGCTTGGACCGAAAGGCCACATCAACTGCATACCGCTGAACAAGAACACGCGCCTCAGCGCCGGCGTAGCCGTCCGCGGCGCCAAATTCACGCTAAGCGGCCACGCTCCGCCCCTAGATCCCGCGCTATACGCAGACTACAGCGAAGAAGCGCAGGAGATCGTGCGCATGGTCGCCCGGGACACGAGCGCGTCGTGGACGGCAGCAGACCACGACCACGCGCCCTTCTACGCGCGCGACAGCGTGGCCATGTTCGGCGACGCCGCGCACGCCTCGCTGCCCTTCGCCGGGAACGGCGCGGCGCAGGCGCTCGAGGACGCGGCGGTGCTCAGCTGTCTCTTCGACAACTGCGTGCGGAAGCCGGGCGACGTCGCCCCGGCGCTGCAGGCGTTCTGCAGGGTGCGGCGGCCGAGGAGCCAGGCCGTCGTCGACCTGGCGCGGAAGTTCGGGCGCGTGTACGCCTACGCTGAAGATGGCATGCGCGAGGACCCCGAGCGGATGAGGGCTTTCTTCGCGCAGATGGCGGCCTTCACCAATGATTTCGACGTCAAGGGGCAGAACGATGAGGCGGTGAGGCTGTTTCGTCAGCTGCTGGAAGGGTGAAGGCGACGACGGGAATGCTTGATTATGGAGTTGTTGACCGGCATTGTCAAACTGATATTGACTTGGCTTTGCTTCGTGGTGGATTTGGTGGTCGTGCCGTCTGTCTGTCTGTCAATATCTATCTATATCCCTATCCCTAAAGAGGAGGGAGGTAAACAGAGATGCAGTGCGTGTACATATACTACATACCTTATATCATATATGCGACGTAGAGAAATTCGAAAGGGGTTGTTGGAAGTTGTGCCAGCTCCTCCAATTAGGATCTTTATTTTTCTTTTTGGCCGAAGTTACGCCTTTTCATGCGTTAACTCACTACCCAGCTCGCAATCTTTTCCTTTCTTTGCTTGTCGGCTTCTTTGCCGTTACCTGTCCTCAGTTCCGTCCGATCTGAATTGAATGTGAGGCTCGATCTCCAATTGTTACCATGATTTGCGCGCAGCTCAAACGTTAAGGAGTCGTCGATCAGGCTTGTTTGAGCCGGGGCGGGTAAAGGACTTAGACGGAGCTGAGACGCTGCCAAGACGCAGGCGTCGAGAGGTCTTGGGTGTAAGTAATTGATAACTGACGAGTCAATTGAATGTCAGATTTACACTTAGTGCAACCAAAAAAGACTTTTGCAATTCTTTCTACAATCGTTAATAATGAATTGTTTTGTTTCACTATCGAACTATTATTTCTTATGTTGGTGTAATTTAAATATTCTACTTGTCTCGCCGCGCCATACCGCCAATCGCCAGCAGTGATAATAGGAGGCGACCAGGGGGTCTCACTTACACCACTTATTTATTCCTCGTCACTCTCGGGGCGGGCAACTCCCGAACTGTTTGGTCGGATGTTTTGGTCCCAGGTTTCAGCCAGCCTCTCCCGACAGTCGTCGGAAAGCCACCCGCACTCTTGGCGGGGAAGTCAGGTAGGCGAGTAAGACAGCAATTTAGATCGATTCGCGAGACACAGACCCTTTTTTTTCTTCTGTCAATACCAATTCTGCGCGCGACAATGAGGAGTCAATTGTCAAACAGACAGTCTTCCGGGCCTGTTTAGGACCGACCGTCCAGCTGAGCAGCCTACCGGCAGACCAGCTAGCCTAGCTGTACCGCTTCGCGCCTCGTTTCTTATATGTAAATCAGGATCTTCGATTTACCATGGGGGAGTTCATTTTTAGAGCGGCTCCCCATCCCGTAATTTAGATGCACTAATCGTTTTTGTTGTTTCTCTTTTCTACTCACCCTGTGCCGCCCTTGCTTGTGCTCTTCTGTTCACCCTTCCCATTTGTGCTTTTATCGGTAAGCACTTTCACTGGTCAGCGATAATGTGGTCTTGAAGTTGCTGGTTTAACCTTCCTCGCCCATTTTCCTACGGCATCTTATGTGTTCGCACAACGTGGAGCTCGTATCTAAATAATAGTAATTCTCGAATGCCCCAACTATCAAGGCGCAGCGTGGCCCTTATTGTGGTGCTATACTTGACAGACAGTTGTTCGGTCGTGTTCCCCTCATCACCGCTCTCATACTTCCGCCCCCGGACACCTCTCGTTCTCTCCCTCGATGATCGTGTCAAGGGATAACCTTCGAAGATACCTGCAACGTAGTATTACTACGTTCTTACCGCCCTATCACCAGCAATCGCGATATGGACACCTTACCGGCTCAGAACCTTAGCTTTACTGCAGCGACGAATGACATATCGCATCAAATTTCAGCGAATGGCCGCCTCATTTACTATGTCGCCATCACCGCCACAGCCCTCTGCGTGTGGTTCTTTGGCTCACAAAAACGGGAACCTCACGTCTCGGCACCATTTTACGGCGTTTCTAGGATAAAATGGATGTTCAATGCCGATTCTTTAATCAAAGATAGCTACTGCAAGGTTAGTGTATCCGATAGCCATATGTGTTAGAGTATTGTTAACAGATGCTGCAAAGTTTCGAGATAGCGTGTATCAAATAAGATCCACTGAAGGTGTGCGGACGATAATACCTCCAACACTCGTGGGTGAACTGAAAGGGTTGCCGGAAGAGACCCTCAGCGCCAAGACAGCAGTTAGCGAGGTAAGTTGAGGCGACCAGAGCAGATTCTACCCTTGAGAGAGCTTAAAGCTTATGTTCTGAGCAGGCCATGCTGAGCGAGTACACGCATTTGTCTGCAGATGCTCACTCGGAAATCTTAACGTTTCTCTTGAAGACCAAAGCAACACATAATCTGCAGAGAATAGTCTCGACGCTCAAGGAAGAATTCCAATACATTTTAGAGACGGAATTCCCTGCCTGCGAAGGTAGAGTTTGAGGTCAAGATTAATCTACTGCGTAATTGCTAACGCATCTAGACTGGACACCATTCAGGATACAGCCGTTCATGGTACGAGCAGTGTCGCGGCTGAGCGGACGAGCGTTCGTAGGGTCTTCGTTAAGTCGGTCGGAGGAATGGATGGGTGTTAGCGTGAACTTCGCCATAACGGCGTTTATCGCCGTAACCAAGTTACAGTTCTTTCCGCCTTGGATGCGTCCAGTCGCGCAGTATTTCGTCTCAGAGCTCAAGACAATCCGCACAGACCTCGCCAAAGCACAGGCTATGCTAGAGCCCTTAATAGAAGAACGGTTGAGCAATGCAGATGCCTCGGCAGCTGAGAAACCCGACGACTTCATTCAATGGCTTTCAGACGCGCTTCCAGAGGAAGAGAAACGGAATTACTTCATCCAAGCCAAGATGCAACTCTTGCTTAGCGCATCTTCGATACACACAACTAGCAATCTCACCACAGATTGCATATACGATCTCGCCGTACATCAGGAAATGCAGGATATTCTGCGAGAAGAAGTTATGGGAGTTTTTGAAGGAGAGGACGCTTGGGAGCGGAAAGACAGCATAGCGAAACTGAAGAAGATGGATAGCTTCATCAAGGAATCGCAAAGGCTGTCTAGCAATATCAGTAAGTAAAGATCACAGCATTGCTTCATCTGCCCAATTAGCAGAAGAAAACACTATAGGTCAAAAACTGACTGGAAACAGCCTCCTTCATTCGTAAAGTAATGAAACCGATCGACTTATCAGACGGCACACATCTCCCACCAGGGACCAGTATCCTAACACCGCTGGCGGGAATGTCATTCGACGAGCGATATTTCCCTGATCCCGAAGTCTTCGACGGCTTGCGGTTCTGGAAGCTACGACAGCAACAGCAGCAGCAATCTCCAATCCCAACACGGTCCTCATCTCCCAGTCCTTCTTCATCTAGCCCTTCCAGGCCAACAACTCCCCCTTTAACCAAACCCGCTACGACTACGTCACCTTCTACATCTCCACCTACACTCAACATAAATAGACATCAATTTACCAGCATCGGTGACACGAACCAGAATTTCGGACTAGGCAAGCACGCCTGTCCGGGACGTTTCTTCGCGGCGCAAGAGATCAAGCTAATCCTGGCATACCTGCTGCTCAACTACGACATCAAGCTCCGGGACGGCGAGGCTCGTCCCAAACCCGTCGTCTTCATGATGACCAAGAGTCCGAGTCAGACTGCCGAGGTACTATTCAGACGGCGGAAGGTGGCATGAAAACATAATTATACCCCCCATGCATATACAGAGATACAGAGATATATAGATACCAACCCGTCCCAGACCAGGAGGGATAACCGGGTGTGAAGAGGGAAACACAGGGAAAACGGCTTATTGGACGCCGCAACTTAAACTCAGGGGCCCGGAGCCTCCCGGGTCGAGTAGCTCCCATAGTACAATGCTACTCAGCAACTGTCAATACTAATTTGTAACGGGAGTAGTGTCATGGGATTTGAGGCCCGCTAGATAGAGAGTAAATATGCATATATACCAAGTATTATATATACATTGTGATGAAAACCCGACACAAATCATTTGTTAGTTCAAGTAACCACGTCGCATTATCCATGGGAGGGGAGCAAGGAAGGTAAACCGTACGTAGTATACTGCAAACTACTCTCCAAGTCAAGACACTGTCACGGAATTACGGATGGACAAATCACAAGCATGAAACAAAAACGAAAGTAAGTCAATGAGCCCGTTGCTTTAGATCCAAAAAGGTTCTAGGGTATCTCTTAACAAACTGCGACTATCGATCGTAGTAAACTTCACGAATCCCGGACTCCAACGCTTGCTCGCTTTCCCCCTATTATAGCAACTGCCATATTGTCGTCATCGTCGTCGTCATCATGGATTGATGATTGTCATGTCGTGCCATCGTAAGAAAACAATGTAAACTTCTTCCACCAGGCAGTATGCCACTCTCCCAAGGCATCTTCGGTCTTCTCTGAATCATACCTCTAACCAAATATTCCGCTACCAGAGCCCTCCACAATTCCCTAAGAATTAAGTCCGTCGTCCAAGCGCGAGTGAAGTGAATGAAAAATAGTCTAAAGAAGTCTTAACAACCGCCGCGTCAGCGATGTGAAGACGATTCAGAGTAAAACTCATGAAGGCCTCTGATCCCAGATCAAGAGTCCCTACTCGGCGCAGCCAACAGCATTATAGATTTCCAATTTCTCGCCCCAGGTCCGTACACAAAAGCTCCATCCAGCGAAGATAGAAGTGAAATGAATTAATGTATGGTCGCGATTGTTGAGTAATGTGTTCAAAAAATGAATAAAAATGCCGTACAATGAAAAGCCAATGCAGCAATTCAGTATGCTTGACTATTGCCCACTGGTAAGAGGGCATTAGATCCGTTGGTTCCCGCCGCCGATCTATCAATGTAGATAATATGTTAAGCTTGCGCTCTTGGAAATCTTTTTTGAGAATTCTTTAAAAGAAAAACCCCTGTCTTATGCTTGGGCTCGGTCGCTGCGCCGAAATAGAAATGCGTAGGATATGCAAAGATAAAGATTTAGTATGCCCAGGCCCAATAAAAGACCTTAGTATCGTTGGTGGGAATACTCTGACCGCTTCCGAGGAGGATTAAACGCTTGCATTTCGCCCTCGAGCTTCAGGTACTCTTGCGTGGCAAACCATCAGCTTTAAGCTGGTGCCCCATTCTTCACACTCAGTAAGTAAAGCCTTGTCATGCCAGATACTGGCCCCCATCCCAGTAGGAATCTCGTAGCACCGATTATACCACCAGCGACCGACCTTTGAGACCATTTTTGTAATATTCTTGTCGCCTATTTCGGTGTTGTCGTTCATCATTTCTGCCAGACTGCGTTCATCCTTTTTCCCATCTTTCTTCGATGTAGTAGTAATTGAGCTGGCGACCGGTACACCCAAACGACAGGTCTTGATGTCGACAAACCCCTTCTTTCCTAGTAAACGCAAAATAAGATCTGCGGTACTGCTAAGATAAAAGTCGCAGTTCTGAGCGCTAACTTGTTCTTTTAATTGTCGAACAGCACGTCGAGCTCGGTTACCGACGTTGTTGAGATCAACATCGAGAACGGCAAATTCGATAAACCCACCAGGTTTTAGAACTCTTTGAGCTTCAGAGAGGATGTTACGATAGTGTGATTCGGGCGCGACTGCGGGAAAACGGAAGACCAAAGCAGTAAAGCTGTCTGGACCAAATGGAAATTTGTCTGCGTGAGATTTGAATTGTATTTGGTGGTGATTTGGCGGCGAAAGGGGGAAAGACGACACCTTCTGGTGCTCACGTGGCAGCGGCGCACGAGGAGAAAGGTTGTAAAAGTTCGCGGCAGGATATGTTTCTGCAGCATAAAAGGACCAATCGTCGTTCCCCAGCCCATCAATAACCAGGATCGATTGGCGCTTGAGAGAGCTATCAGGATCGACAAGATCATCTCTAACAGGGCTGAACAAAACGTGACCAAACGTGAGCCACTTGCTGACTGTCATTGAGCCCACGCGTAGATTAACTTGCGATAGTGGCGTCTCTTCGCTGAGTCCACTGCTTGTTGAGATCCTCTCGCTAGCTCGTGAGCCCTTCTCGCTATCCTCTTTGGCGTCCTCGTTATCATCGGAGACTAAACTGGCTCGAGGAGGTGACTCTGATTCTTGATCCAAGTCTACCTTACTGTTATTACGATCACCATAGCCTGACACGAACTCGGAAACAGACAGTGGCGTTGATGGTGGCTCAGAATCAAATCGAAAAGCGGCATTGATCCTTGCAGTCATGTCGGCGCTAGGATGGCTAGACTCAGTGGCAGCTTTGGCTGTTTCAATGGAGATTCGAATATCTTTAGCTGGCTCGGTCACACGGGCCTGTGACTCAAAAGTTTCTGCTGGCTTTGTAATTGGACTCGAGCGGTAAATCTCAAGTGGAAATGGATCCCCGCGGGACGATGTTGGAGATGAGGGCGATCCCTCAAGTAGATCATTGAATTCGTCCCAAATCTCATCTTCTCCAAGCGGTGCCGAGGGCTCCGGGACCTGTGCCGTGGGAACAACGTGATTAGAGGTATCAGAGCAACTTGAGTCGGACTCTCCAGCTTGGCCTGAGCTCTCGTAGGGTGGAAATACAAGGAACTCTTGGCCGCACTGCTCAAGGCTGGGTGTGCTGTCATAGAGAATCTGATCTTTCTTCAATTCTGTCTGTGTTGATGTCACTCTTGGTAATTCGGTGGGTGTTGTCCCCGACGTTACGGAATCAGGAGGACTGGGGCCCTTGGCTATGGAATCCTGGTCTAACTGAGTTAGTTGGGCCGGCAGCAGTTGAACACTGACTCGATTGAACGGACGAGAGAAGCTCTTCGGAGAGGTCTGTTCAGGACGACGAGCCACGACTTTTGGGATTCTGCCGACTTGAGGAAGCCTGCTAGGCCGACTAGTGGACTTTGTGACGAGTTTTCGTTCCACTAGCCGGTATTCTTGTCTCGCATCAAGCTGCCAGATCTGAGGCACCGTGTCAGGTGGCTTAGAACTGATATCACTACTCTCTTTCCCGGAACGGGTCTCCGTCATTTGGCCAGTACTGCTACTAGCGGACGGTCTTCGGTTATAGTTCAATTGCGCGTCCACCATAGGAAGAGCGTTTACTTCTCCTGATATAGTACTAATGTCTTGCCTTTCGTCAATTGCCTTCTGACTAGGAGAGTTTAGTGGTGCTTGAAGCATGAGCGGTTCGTCCTGAGAAGGCTGGACCACGGCACGTTCGCCCTCCGCTTGTTTTTTGGGGGATGAGCTGGCTTGGCCCTTTCCGAATAGGTTCCATTTGCGAGGTGATTTGGCTCTCTTCGTTAATTTCTTGGAGGGTGAATTGGCCTGGGGAATGATAAGACTCTGCACCGGTTGTATGTCTGGCAGTGAGTCGTCAGTATAGATAGTCGTCGCCATGCTTGCTGCCGATGGAGCTCGAGTATTGACGGCCTTGTGGATGCTGATTTGCGCATTCTGTTCCGACTGAAGCTCACGTGTTGACTTTCCATGTCCCAGCGTGGATTTCACTGCAACCTCCTCCAAGCCCGTATTATCAGATGGACGGCGTAACTTGGTCGCCTCCGAAATGGAGGGAGACGGCCAGAGAGTCTGACGATTACCTTCCCGAGTAACGGAAGAGGCAGCTGAAAGATTTCGCGGGCCTAGACTTGGCCGGCGCAACGAGCCACTCTGATTACTTTCAGTGCGAATCAATTCAGAACTAGTATTCCGATTTTCAACTACCTCGCCACCAGCAATGATGACGGGACTCATCCGTTCGAGTAGGAATGGGTCTGTTGACAGAGTGCTCGCAAGGCTCTCGGACGATGAAACAGGACCAGGAGCCCTGCTCTGTAAAGTTGAGACTATACTACTTCGTCTCCTAACTGCGCCAACCCTGCCGTAACCTTCGTGGCCAGTCCCAGCCGCTGGTCCTTTTCTAGAAACCTTAGCCTTTTTCTTTTCGGCTTGAGTTGATTCGGAATTCGCTTTCGTTCGTCGCCCAAAAAGTGGAAACTTCGATTTGAATGATGAGACACCAGGGCTCGGGGCTCTGTTAGTCTTTCCAGTATCATTCTTGCCGTCTCGCGAACCCGGTAGAATTTCTGCCCGTGAAACGGGAGGCTCTCGACTTAAGGAAGGGCGCGCGGAGCCAGGCCGGTCTTGACTTGGTCTCCGAGTCGTCGCCCTGGACAGCGAGATCGGCTGTAGTTGTCCGCTTTGACGTCGCTCAGTCAGACTCGTAGATGATAAGTTACTATGTATAACTGGGACAGGGCCACCGAACTGGGCGTAGAGATCTGGTGTCCCATCTCTGCTAGGACGGGACGGTGGTGTTGGCCTGCGCTGATGTGACGACGCGGCACTGGGAGCTCTATCATGAGCAGTTCCAGTGGATTTGACAGGGGAAGCAGATCTGGTTACTCGGTGAGATGAAACCCGAGATTGAAATGAGGATTGCGTTTCACCCGCACTTGGTTCTTTCCTAAATTTTTGTGATGATTTCCTGGGAGGTGGGCTTGGCGGTGCGGGTGGATGCCCCCGGCGAACTTTATTGCTGATCTTCTCTTCTGTCCGTACCGTAGAATTAGACGATGATGAGGTTAAAGCCTCTCTCACCGCAGCGAGGCCTTGAGGGTCAGCACTAAAAGATCCACTTTCATTCGATGCACTGCCGGCTCTTCTTCGAGTTATAGGTGGTCTCGTCTCGGCTGGGCTTGCTTGTCTTACTCTGGAGGCAGGTACACGAATCGGTGCAACAAGACCTGGTGACTGCGAGCATATGGATGTTGGCGTCGTGTCTCGACTATATGGACAGGAGCCGGGTGACCCTGAAAATCTCGTAGAAGGGCTGCCGCTGAAATTGCTTAGTTGGCTATGACTACTGCCTCCTGAGAAGAGAGGAGTTGGTGGCGGTAGATCTTCCGTCGCGAGTCTATAAAGGGCATCTCTTCCGAGTGGATCCCTAGAGTGCACGGGAATATTCCGGTACCGATCCAGTTCTGGGTATATTTGAGCAGGCTGTACCACGGGTCGATGAGCCTCAACCTGTGTTGCACCACGAGACTCTCTTGGAACCTGCGTTATGCTCTCGTCCGAAAGGGGGCTGATTGGGTTGGGTGAAGCTTGAGACTTCTGGATCGGCGGAGACATGCCAGTTCTCCCAGAACCTAAAGGCGACTGATTGTGTGCAAAGGCTTTTGGCGGCTCTTTCAATATTGCCGACTGTTTTCGTCGTAATACCCTTCTCGGTTGTTCGAGTGGCTTATTATCAGCCCCAGCCGTCGTTATCGATCTCATCATGGGGATCCCCGAGCGTGGACTCCCTGAGGAGAATTGCGTCTCATGAGTAAGTGGGGGGCGGGAGGGCCGAGCCTCAGTCTGTGTAGGCTGCTTCTGAGTAGATGGTGTCTGAGGTATCCGGCTCATTTGTGCGCGAGGTTGAGAGTTCACTTGAGCCGGAGGCGTGTTCCTTTGAGACTCTTTCTGCGGATTTCGTCTCACTGAAGTTAAGGGAGGGTCGCCACGAGAAAGATCCAGCAGTGCACCTATCCGCTTGCTCTTAGACTTCTCACTTCCAATGCGAACATTGGCAACTGGGATAGAAGAAGCCATGTTGCTTTTACTTCTCTCAGTTGTGAAGATTCCCAGTCGTGTTATATACCTATTAACATTTTTACGAAAATTCAATGACCTCCTACATGAATTATTAGCGATGTTCACTAATCTTCATATGTCAAAGAAAAACTTACAGTTATTATCGTAGTTCTATCTAGGCAAGCAGTCTTAGTTGTTTGGCTGATGAACCTTTTGCCACTAGTCGATTAATGATGGTATTCAGCTTCAACGATCGGTCTCATCCAAAAGGATAAACGACGAACTTTTTCCGGGATAATTCATAAAAATGTACTTAAATGAACGCATGGAGAGGGGTTTTGATCGCACATAAGTGAGATTAAAAGACGTTTGAGACGAAGGGCAACAACAGGGAACACCGCTGAAAAATTTCTGACTCGGTGCAAGCTATACAACATCTAGTTCATGGGTGGGAGGGACCGATGGACCGTTCCGTGCGGAGGTTAAGTAATCGAAGATCTTGGTGTGTGAGTCTGGCGTGTAGTAGTGGGGTGTAGGGCGTCTAAAGATGTTGGCACAGCCTTTGCAAATATCACACTTAAAAAGGTCTACCCGGTACGCCAGCGTTGAAAACGTGGGAACACTGAGACAGGATAAACGATTCCAAGCCCCCGGTGCTCTCGTCAACAAGACTAGAAATTGACAGAAGTAGTAGTAAGAAAAGCAGAAAGGTAGACAGAACAAGGAGCGATAAAGACAGGGCTAAACACCGGTATAGGAGTGAGAACCAAGAGGAAATGGAAAGGTAGCATCGGGGGAGGGTCGGAGGATCCAGGAGAGCGAGACAGCCATGGGGTATATAAGATACCCGACCGAGTTGCATGGATTAATCGCATCGTTTTCCAGTTAACCAGTAACGCTGGTTTACGCAAAGGAATATGGTGAGCAAAGACGATACTGGCTTGTTGGTTGGTATGCTTGAGAATTCGCGTGGGTCGTCGTGGCGTAGACACCCCTGTCGGCGGCCAAGAGGTGGCCATCTTGCATCGCTCTGGAATCGCCGAACAACGTCCCTAACATCTTAGTCCTCACTAGTTGGCAGCAGTCACAGCGGGTTCTGCGGAGTAGCACGGGGGCGATCAGCAATCAAGGGACCTGTTTGTACGGCGCATGCAACCTAGGATAGAGAGACCAGGGAACCCAAAAGGCCCCAAGAAGCCAGTGAGTGCTGCACTGAGTCACACAAGGCGAGGCATACCTAAACCAGAGTCGCGGGCGACGCTTTTCTCACGCGACTACTGCAGGTTGTCGGCGCAGCCCTTTTTTCGGTTTTTTTTTCTTTCCCTTCCTCTCTTCTCCTCTCTATCACCTTGGAGAGTACACGAAACTCCTATTAACCACACAAGCAATAAATAGTAGCAGAACCTAAGGCCGATGCCAGAGTCGAAACTGAAGCTCAACAAAGACTGGCGAGGTGGACACCCTGTCTGTCTGTCTGTCTGTCTGCCAGAGCGAGCATTTGAATAAGACCCCCGAGATGCTCTCACGCATGGCCAGCGTAGTGCTGTGGGTAGTGTTTACTACAGTAGTACTACTGCCTTCGCTGGAGAGCCGGGTAGACAGTTTGCGAGATCGTTGATCAGGATGATATGCGTAGCCGCTGCACTGGGCCAATCTGCTGGTACTATGTAGAGCGGAGGCGGGTGCTGCATATACTGATATCCTATTAGAACGTTAAAAGAGCGCTGCAAGATGCTATTCGCCGGCGTAGACCCTGTATCCCTCGCCCCGAGGCCTAGTGGGATCCTCCCTGGTTGGATGGTTGGATGGTCGCGACACCAGCCAAGGGTCAATTGGGGGTCATCTGGAACTGGGCACATGTGGACAACCCTGTCGCGGTTTGGCGCCCCCAGAATTCCGTATACAATCCTACACTGAGGGCCGCTAGCCTGCAGGCGAACGATTGTGGCGGCACTTGTATGCTAGTAGCATTACCTAAGTAATTAATTGTTGTGTCAACATTTAGTGTATTTGAAGCGCGAAGTTTGCTTATCGTGAGATGAGACCGCAAAAAGTTTGCAAGAAATTGAGTGGACATGTCAATATCGGGCTGTGGCTGATAATACCCTGGCGAGCCTGGGAGGACGGCTATTTGCGGGGGCCTGGAGACAGGAGGCAACCAAGTGGAGAGAATTGCCGGTTGAAGCTTAACAGTGGCCTGTAGGTACGCTGACCGACTGGACCTACCTAGGTACCTACAGTTAAGGTGCATTGGAGTTCGCCGTTTTTGGGTCCCTCGTCTAGCGCTCTGTCAGTGGCATTCATAGACTGCAGGTGCCTATCGGTATATTCTAGCGCGACTATTTAGCCAACGCATGCCGTGGCAGTGACCTGCGTTACTGTTAGAACCGAGTGGTTCTTAAGGCGCCCTCTTAAGACGCATAGACCGCCTATTATCCTTGTATACATCTCGAGGTATTAGTGGTGAGAATGCGCCCGTCCAACTAACCTTCTTTCTCTCTGACGTCGACGGGCATGCGATGCATAGTCGTATAGGTACGGTAAGGTAAAGTAAGTAGGGGTAACTCAAGTCTGCCTTGCCGGCAACGGGAAGTATTCTCTCGCCAACAGCCATTATTACTCCCCTGCCTGTGTCCTCCTCTGGTCCGGATATCCGTCTTTTGACCGCCATTCAGAAAACCACCAAGCATGATCTTTCGTTTGCTTGCATCTCTGCTGGGAGGGGAGACGAAATGCTGTATCATGTCACCTTTCAATGTTCCGCATTCGCCTATCTCGCTTTTGTGACACTCGAACAGGATCCACTTGCATCGTGGTGGCGTTTATGTATGTCTCACTTTGTTAGCACCCGTTCTGCACCCGTGTGCAACCAGTGCCCACGCTTCTACGGTTCAACAGCCTGATAAGCTACTAGTAGAAAGACCCTAATCTAGAAATGTATAGAACGATTAGCTCATCACTCCAGACTGCGGAGACGCTTAGCTACCTCTGCCTGCTTGGTAACTTGTTCTGTTTATATCTGTCTGTGGGTTAAATACCTACCTGGATACTTACCAACTATTAGCATATGTCTGGACACGTTGCTCTCCTGTATTCTAGAGTGGATATCTAGAATACAAAACGCTTTGGATATTTGTTACGAGCCTGAGCCTTACGTATCTGCAAAGCCAGCCTCGTCATCTTGATAAGTCTGTAATTCTGTAAGGAGTAATAATATTTAGATATCAAGCATGCTGGGAATACGAGCCTGTGAGACACGGCTCGGCGAGTAACATTATAGAACTCCTACGTTATGCTACAGTACACTACTACTGGGTATACGTCCTACACTGCACTACGTCAGGTTTTACCGAATACTACCATATGCAGGAGAAAACAATTATAGTAGGTAAGATGAACTGCAACATGCGCACCGAATACAGAAAGTCGCAACCAAGCCAACTTTCTAGAAGCTTTCTCTGCAAGCGGCCTTTTTCGTACCTTACTGTAAGTATCTGTCTACGTGCTGTAGGTAAGGGTTTAGAGACAGGGGTAATTACCTAGGTACAGTGTGTAGGCTAAATTCTGAATATTATAATTGGCTACAGAGACCAGAATTTAGTCCAATAGAAATTCACTCAGAAGCTACTGTAGCTATTCCCAGAACGCCATCTAATAAGGGGTCCTGAGAATCCTCTGCAAGTCTCGGCTTCTGGCATCATCCAAAGATCATCTTAAGTCATTTAAATCATTGCTCGTCTTGTATTCAGCTTGCGACATCAGTATCCTATCGCGCGATACGGCACCAACCAAAGCTATTTGCCTCCAACTTCTAGGACTCCGGGCCGAAGCAGTACCGCCCCAACATTCCATCGTTATTTGGTACTGTAGCAGGCGTAGCTATTGATTGCATAGTTGTTATATGCATAGCGCTCTTTAATAGACCAGGGCAGAACGAGGGATCTACAATCTAGTATTGTGTAGAAGACCTACCAGACGTAGCCATTATCTACACCAGAACCCGCTCCTTGAATCCTACAGGTAACGGTGGAGAAAGCATCCATCTGCGAGAGGCGTTGATGAGCTGAAAGCTGCATGATCTGAGGCAAAACTAATGTGTAAACAGCCGATTTGCCGCCTAAAAAGCCGTTTGTCTCAGATTATCCACGCGAGGTTCCCAGACCGCCGGGTATTGCTTAGTTAATGCCAGTTAGTATGCGGTGGCCTATATCGTTGTATATGCCTGGGTACGATGCACCTCGCCACCGCTATAGGTACCTATATTCGTAGGCGGGATCCGCGGTGGCTATGCTCGTGTGGCTAGTGACGTGGCATTCTGACCGCCATAAGTTGAGTCTAGGACATCGGCCAAAATCAGGATCCCATCGTGCTAAAACTCACGCTGCCGAATCCATAGTGGCAATTCCCATTTCGCTCCCCTCACGACTCGTACTCACAATAGTGTTCACAGAATAGGAAAGCAGGCTCTGGCGCTCTGCCCAGAAGGATCCTCTCGTGTATAAAAAATAGCTAAGCAAGGACAGGGATCCAAACCCAATCGTAGCCGCCCTCCTTAGTGACGTACAGGGGTCTGTTCAGGTGAGCAGGGGTCTTTTCACTGTCATTGGACAGTGATGCGAGAAGGTTGAAGCAAGCCTCAAGAAGATACATAGGCAGAAGCATGGATACATCATATGCTACAGCCGTCAGGAAACGTGACAGGACGACCTTAACTGGGTGATACCATCATTGAATACTATGCCCATGTTGGTGATTGATTATGATTGTAGTACAGATGTGAGCTAATAAACCCGACAGGTTTGAGGTATCCCTCGGGAACCAACAGAATTAGAATATTACTCCATCAAAATTGTTCACTTACAACAATCTTGTTTCTATGCTTCTACGACCACATGCGCATATTTCGGTGCACTTCTACCTACTACCGACTGCCTCGGCATTAAGCAGTGTAACATGTCTTAAGCCACGTAGTGTTTTTCTCTGTGGCCTTGAAACCGAGAAGCGGGAAGCATGTATGTCTCAGACATACCAGAGGTATCCGGGCCTCGGATCCGGGTTTCTTAAGTAATTATGCTAGTGCCCGGGTTTTAACCCAAGTTCTCTAAGCTTATCATGAATGTCGTCTTTCCTGGAGAGCACATATTGGCCGTGGCCATCGTGGGCCTGCTGACTCAATATGACCGTCATCGGTACTCCTTATCTTCCAATAAGCGCGTGTATCTCGACAATAACGCTTGGTATTCACGCCTCGGTGAGGATCCAGCCACTAGCAACCAACTATATATAACTTTACTATTGTTTTCTAGACTAGAAATAAGCGCCTCCCCCGGACCCCTAACTCCTAACTACGATCAAGGAACTTTCTATGATGACTAGTTCGGGACAGTCCCTTCAACCAGTGTTATTTCTTGTACGTATCTATTGGTAGAGAGCGTGTAAGACTGTCAGCTAACATCCCTTAGCACTCGGCCATTCGACGATCCTGGCTACCTATTATGGTATCATTGCGGCTGCACAGCTGGTCAATATCTTGGTGTTTGTTCATCTCCGAAAACAATCAAACCCTGAGCCGAGGGCTCACCTGACCTGTTCGGGTCATATGACTTGCCGGTTATTTGTTCTTCTACATAATGATAGGCAATACTCCCGAATAGCATCAAACACAGAGAACGGAGCTATAAGCCAACGGCTCAACTTACGCCGACCAGTGATCGGACTAATACCTGGATATGGCTCTTAAGATTGCACTTTCGAATCCGGCTCCTCGCTTCGTGATCATTGAAACATAAATCGCCTTGTGAAGCACAAGCACATGGATGTCGCCGTCCAATGGAGTGATGTTTCTCCCTGTAAAACACGCTCATCAGCGAGCGACCGTCAGCCTAAGGGAGATGCGAACAAAACACAAGACGCGTTTCGTTATTAGTAGTTTGATATTAGGATAAAGCACGTGAGGTCTTTTCCGAGTTGAATTCACGAACCACACACGTCCAATTTGATTCGACTCGGAGATGTAATGAATAACCTCGCACATCAATAGCAGATTGTGGCGTAGAGTCTGTCGAGATATTTGTCATAGAGACGTACCTTGGCCTTGGTCGAGACGATCACGACCCCGATATTTGTCCTGGCTTAAAATTCTCATGAGGCCATAGCAAGGGATTACGTATTTAGTGTCTAGATGAGACCATCGCATAGGACCAGACGTGGCTGAAAAAACACATCGAGATACCCGACGACAGTCTCTTGATCGCCGAACTCATGGTTTCGCGCTCAGTCATTAACCGTTGATCATTATGTCATGTGTCAGGTACAATTTCGTTCGATTGGCTCATCATTTCTGGTCCCGACTTGTGAGGTTTTTCAATAGATCGAAGTGTCGGTATAGTGCTATAGGGAGAAGACCTTGGCCTCGTCGCTCAGCACGCGCCCACGGCTTAGTGGCCGATCATAACTCAGAGCCGTCGCGCGATTGCCTCACCTCCCTTGCGCTAATCTCTCCCTCACTCGGCGCTCAAAGGGAAGGAGGAGCCTGAAGCGTATATCAGCTTGAGCAAATTGGTGCTCCAACACGGGCCGCTCGTTGCTGCTCCCTTCACTAAACTATTTTCTGATTGTAGATTCCATTTCACATCATAGGCGCCCGACTAGCAGCTGGTCGTCTATCACAGGAACGTAACTTTCACATACAAGCACACAAACTAGCTTGTAAGATGCAATCTTCCGCCTAGGATACATAGGCAGGTAGTATATATACTAAGCTGAGTCTATGGGATGTTTGTTATGGAATCGAGGTTGTCTGAGAATGATTCGGTATACTTGTGTTTGTACGAACTAACTGCCCTGCACCTCCCTACATTCGCGGACACATATATCGCAACCTGCAAACTTATCACAATTGGCATATACCTATGGGAGCAAATAGTAAAGGCAAGTTTGTTTTATTCATTATGGGAGTAACACCCCCTAAATTCTTCGTAAGGGAGAGAGTTTGGTTTACATCCATCGTGAGTTGTCGTTGTCGCAGGACCACTAGCGCGGCATTCATAGATGGCTTCAAGTCCAATCAATAAGACGAAAAGTCTCAAATATGAGAAAATTCCGAGACATGTATACTGCTATTGGTACATAACGTTGATACACGATGAACCGGCTGCTCGTGACGTCAGTCTAATCGTCTACGATGTACGGAACAAACTATCACTCATCTACTTCATTTATCTCTCAAATTATTTTTTCCTTACTACTAAAACCTGATGTATTATTGTGTTTTCTCGTCGCAGACGCGCCTTCTCAATGACGCCCTCGGAAAAGCATTGAAGTACGACACTACCTAGGTATGCTCGGCGTAGCGCGGCCGACAACAACACAAAACCGAACTCATACCACACTCTATGCCATGCTAATAATTTTGGTTATGTATATAAGTTGCATGAACCAATATCTTGGTGACCTGACATATCAAACCTTGGAGCAATGACGATCAACAGGCAACGACCATTGAGTGAGCTGGCGGAAGCGGATGTCTCATTGCGACGGCAATGAAATGAAACGAACGTAAGAGAACTGCGACCTAATAGTCATTTTCATTCAAGAGGCATTTCTTCGTCGTCGTCGGCGTCGTCATCATCATCAGCGTCGTCGAATGTGTTAACAAGAATTGTTTCGATAATGACGCACAGCCACAACTTGTGACAGCGGCTCCCTTGCTGAAAACAGCAAATGTATCAATCGCGATTACGTCGGTCGTTGGAGCTCGGCGGACGGAGTAAGACTGACAGATTCGTTATAAATCGCAGAATGGTAGCTTGGCACGCATTAGCATTGTCGCGGATCGATCGCGTCACGTTTCATCCCAGCAAGAGTGTGCAGCGCCATGCCGGCTCTGGGTGGGCCGTGGATTTGTCATGGGAGAAAGTTGCGATAGTAAGTAAATGAGAAGCGACGATCGAAAAGACATAACGAAAAGTTTAATAAGGAATTAAATCCGGTTGCTCAAGCCGAAAGGAGCCAGGGTGCCTTTTTTTCTACTTTCCGCTCGATCCGTTCAAATTCAAGAAATACAAATACACGCCTACCTATACATTGCTGGTATCATTGTTCGTCTTTCCTTGCTTTCGCATTGCTGATAATATCTGTACTGGAACGAATATCGAGAGATTGGTTCTCTTGAACTTGCCAAAAATGCTGTCGAAATCCCTAGTAGCGCTGGCGGCGTCGGTATCAGGCGCACTCGCGGCAACGCCTGCTGGTTTCGAACCGGGAAGTGAGACGAGTCTGGTAGTGACATTCGGAAATGTGGCAGCGCTCGATGGTGTGGAGGTCGCGCGAGAGAGTAAGTCTCGGGAATTAGGCGGGACTGTATGTGAATCGCGACTGAATAGAGAATTTAGTCACACAGACAGCACCCGCGCTCGCGACGCAGAGCCAGCTTGACGGCACGTCATTCGCAGTTCTGATGATCGATATTGACATCCCGACCAATAACCCACCTCAAACGAGCACATTGCTGCATTGGATGCAGACTGGCCTCACGCAGAGTTTATCGGCCTCTTCCTTGAACACCACGACGGGCTCAATAACCGCGTTCGTCCTTTCAGTGCCACAGGACGAGGCAGCTTTTGCCCCGTACCTAGGTCCGGCGCCGCCCGCCCGGATTCCGCTCTCTCATCGATAGTGAGTATCCCAGAAGGAATCTCCTTGTTCCAACCATTTTGGGAGTTGAGGGATACGGCATAAAACCGTATCTGGAGCTTTTCTGCGAATTCCTGGAACAGGTGTAGAACTTACTCTCAAGCCGCCAATCACTAACACTGGGTCTCACAGCACGCAAATCTTAGTCGATACATCAGATGCTTCAGACGAAGCTCTGTCCACTCTCCAGACAGCGGCATCAAATCGATCGGCTTTCAGCGCTGAAACCGTGTTGACGTCGGCTGGGTTGGCAGACAAGGTCGTCGCGGGGAACTTCTTCAATGTGACGAACCCAGGCCCCGTATCAGACTCAACGACGAACTCGTCAACAGGCAGCGGCAATGGAACCAGTTCCGGGAGTTCGCCGTCGCAGAGTCCTGTCATTGGCGCAGCAGTCGCGCAGGGAGCAAACGCGTCACTCTTGGCCATCATGCTGGCTGGTGTAGCTTTTTTTGCCCTATAATGTGTTCATTTTAACCTCCTGACTCGGAAACTTCATCAGTATATACCTAAAACCGCGCTGTCAATACAAGATTTGAGTCGTTAGGTGTGTTTTGAAGCTGACAAGCTAATCAACGAGGTGTACGTATGACTTGATTTACCCAACTCTAGGTCTAGAACAGTGAATTGTAGTCCGATAATCCACGAGATCATCCCGGGGTGATAGGCGTTCGCTTGGCGTACGCTCCCCGACTTCGTAACACAATTGCATCTAGTCCATGATAACAGCAAACAACGAAATGGAATAAATCGGCTCAGTTGGAGTTCGGTGTCTCGGAGACCACTACACCGGGTCCAGATCACAACTGGCACTCCACAAGGCTAGTCAGGCTATAGCCAAGAATCCCGAAGTTTAGGTAAACGGACTTTTTACGTTGGTCACTTGCATCTGTTGTACGAGGCTTAGCCTCTCTGCCGATGCGTTCAAGCGGTTGGCAGGTGAACAAGGAGCCCAGCAAGTGCCGGTGGCGGAATCAGATCGGGCGCTGTATGCAGCTATCCATTCCATAAACGTGTTCTATGATGCGAGGCGTCCACCGGGATGGAAAGCCAAGCTTATCCATAGATGGTGTCCACCGGTTCTCTCCACTTCACCGACGACCGAAGCTAAGCTTCTCACTGGCCTCGTTGTTGTGGGTTGGGGAAGGGGCATCGTCGACTGTTTCAACGGTTGCGAGTGAGCGTTGCACAATGATCTACTCATACCAGTAATCCAATCTACTCTACAGATAAAGAGGGACCGACTAGTCGAAGCTGAGATCAGAACAAGTGCGCTTCAGACCGGACCAGCGGCATAAGTAAGTTACACGATTTGCCTATCACCAAACCCCGAGCCATCCCCGAGACCTGTCCGGCGCGGGGCCGAGGAGAGCTAGCTTGCTCACAAAGGTCCATTTGATCTAGCACAGCTCTAACCTAGGGCGTATGGTGCGCGAAGCGGCACTGCAGTCCCAGACGCGCATGGCACTCGCGCAGTACACTCGCGGCTCTGTGTCACTGAGGGGGCACCAGCCAGCTTCGAGGCGGACCTGCAAGTGCGGGGAGATTTGCCTGTTTTGTGAATGGCACGATACGCCCTCCTGAGCTGCTACTCCAGTGCCAGTAGCCGCGCTCCTGAGCATTGCAGCTAGCCAAGGGCGACACGTCGGGCGAATAGGGAGGCAGCGTGTCGACCGCAGGTGACCGGCGAGTCTATAGCTGATATTACCCGATACCGACATTGCGATGGAAGGCCATTACCCCTCAATCTCTGGAGCTGTTTTGGTGCGTGGTAGTAGTGCCGGGCTGTGTGCCTGGGTGTGTGCGAGTGCGTGTGTCTCAAGAGGACCCTGTTGTTCCACTTGGACGGAACGGCGGGTTGCTTTTTCGTGCCTCTGATCGTAGCCGTTGAACGAGCATAAAAGTCAGGATCCTCCCCTTCGCTGGAACTGCTCCTGTCTGTTTTCTCTCATCTCTTCCTCTACGTCATCGATTCCTCATCTCGCAGTCTTTACAGGTGTTTCTTATTCACTTATAAATATTCAAGGAGGTCTCTAGGACCAGTTAGAATCCCTCTTATTCGAAACTATATAAGCATTGTTCAAAATGGTATTCCTAACCCGTTCTCTCCCCCGTTGCACTCGTCCCGTTTCCAGGGCACTTTGTTCCTCATCATCAGCTCGCTTTTCAAGCCATGCCCACCCGGCAGCGTCCCTGCGAGGTATAACCTCACGCGCAGCGGCGGCATCCAAGAGCAATACCTCACCATTGTTTACGTCGCCCTCTCTCGGGGCTCCTTCTTCGGCCCGTTTGCTGACGACACAACGTGAAAAGGTCAAAGTTCTGGCTGTACTATACGACGGTGGCGAGCACGCCAAACAGGTATGTAGAACTTTACAGATTCCTTACAGATCAGTGCCCCCTCTCTTCCCCCTTTCGATCCCCCCTTTCGACTAGTCAAATCCCGGGTCACTCGCAACGTTGCGGACTTCCCAGTTGGTGTACGGCTTTCTTGCTACAATGTAGCTAGTAAGCCAATGACTCCATTTCTTGGCGTTAGTTCTCCATGCATGCCGCTCCAGTTGGAGAGAGGGAGCATCGAGACGATGGAGTGTGGGGTAATCAAAGACTATGTCACTTCACCATCAATTTCTCCACTCGCGGACTGCTGCATGCCTGGTCGATATCGAGACTAACTAAGCCCTCTTCTTTCTCGATTACAGCAACCTGACTTGCTCGGAACCACTGAGAACGAGCTTGGCATCCGAAAATGGCTGGAGGACCAGGGCCACACGCTGGTGACCACTTCCGATAAGGAGGGCGAGAACTCTACCTTCGACAAGGAGCTAGTCGATGCCGAGATCATCATCACGACACCGTACGTATACCCCAGATTTCTTGGCGCTGCACACTTAGGGCCGTCAGCATCCGGAAACTGACATATGGTAGATTCCACCCCGGCTACCTGACCGCCGAGCGTCTGGCCAAGGCCAAGAAGCTCAAGCTCGCCGTTACTGCCGGTATCGGATCCGATCACGTAGACCTCAACGCCGCCAACACGACAAATGGTGGCATCACAGTCGCTGAAGTCACCGGCTCCAATGTCGTCTCCGTCGCCGAGCACGTCGTCATGACCATCCTGCTCCTGGTCCGCAACTTTGTCCCCGCACACGAGCAGATCGAAGCCGGAGACTGGAACGTTGCCGCCGCTGCCAAGAACGAGTACGATCTCGAGGGTAAGGTTGTCGGTACCGTCGCCGTCGGCCGTATCGGTGAGCGTGTCCTCCGCCGCCTGAAGCCGTTCGACTGCAAGGAGCTGCTGTACTTCGACTACCAGCCCCTGAAGCCCGAGGTCGAGAAAGAGATCGGCTGCCGCCGCGTAGAGAGCCTCGAGGAGATGCTTGCGCAGTGCGATGTCGTCACAATCAACTGCCCTCTGCACGAGAAGACCCGTGGTCTGTTCAACAAGGACCTCATCGCTAAGATGAAGCCTGGTAAGTTATTTTCGCGTTGTCTAATTGTGATTCCTCTTCCTATGTGAGCAGGCATTAATTCTTCCTTAGGCTCATGGCTCGTCAACACCGCCCGTGGCGCCATCGTCGTCAAGGAGGATGTCGCCGAGGCTCTGAAGAGCGGTCACCTCCGAGGATACGGTGGTGATGTCTGGTACCCCCAGCCCGCTCCCAAGGACCACCCTCTGCGCTACGCCAAGAACCCCTGGGGCGGCGGTAACGCCATGGTCCCTCACATGTCTGGTACCTCTCTCGACGCCCAGAAGCGCTATGCCGACGGCACCAAGGCTATTATCGAGAGCTACCTTTCCGGCAAGCACGACTACAGGCCTGAAGATCTCATCGTTAAGGATGGTGACTACGTAACGAAGGCTTACGGTCAGCGAACCAAGGCTTAAATTTAAATAATAATAAAGACATATGCAAGCGGCTTCTCAATTGATAGATGAGAAAGACGAGAGGAACGCGTGGGTTATCTCTATTTATGATCATGATATATATACTTCAGAAGGATTTCACCCTTCAGATGACTTGGCTCAGCATCGGTTACCCCTCAAAGAGATCCGGTCAGCAGCATAGCAGCTTCATAGCGCCTACTTTTATATACTAAGCATAATGAATAAAGAAAAAACAATTGAAACTACTGGCATCAAAATTTCCTAGCTGTCATTATGAGTTCATTTATATGGCCGAAGCTACACCGGCAATAGAGAGAAAGCCTGTTACGTTCGAGCCTCTTACATTCACTCATATTCCTGGAATCTCACATTGTATTCCTTTTTGACTTTTCGCATACACACTTGATGAAGTTACGAAACTAGATCGATAACCTCGGTTTGGTCACATCTATACAGACCTACAGTGCCTCAAGTAATTATTGCTAATAGGATCCAGGCGCCCTCCACATAGTACAGCCTTTTCAACTGCTATCCAATAACCCCACAGATTTCGATTATCTGACGTTACACGTATTCAAGCTGGTTGCCATCTGGATACGTAGGTGACATAGTCATGACTATTTACAATCGTCATAAGTGGTGCGCTAACCCAGTCCACAGTAGCGGCTCCTAGTCTCATTGGCTTCCGTGCGCAATGCTGACGTTTTCGGTTCCACGTCCTCGAGGGGGATGTCAAAGAACACATATTATGAACAAAACCTAAAAGAATAAGACCGGAGTCTTTGAACGGGGTTGAAGGGGGGTGGACAAAGACCTATAAATATCCGCTCGAGGAGGACCTTGATGGTCACTTTATTTCCTCATTTATCCACCACGGACCAATCAAGCAACGCGAATATTGCAACATTTTAACTCAAGGTGAGTCCGCATTACTCAAAACCTGCTCAAACCAACTATATAACCCTTCTTATGCATGTTCTAACGAACCGCAGATTTGAAAACTACTACCTATTTAGTATACCTACAATCATGGCTTGCAACTGCAACTCTGCCGGCTCTTGCTCCTGCGCCTCGGCGGGCACCTGCAAATGCGGTGACAACTGCGGCTGCTCTAACTGCCCTGTAAGTTTTCTATAAATCCCATCTGAGTATTATATCCGATTTCATTGAAAAGGCACAGTGAGGAAGAAAGCTGCCTTTTCAATGGCATCGGTCTAGCCTGTCACGACATATTGCCTCACCACAAGGACCTCCGTTATTGACCCTTCAGCAGCAGAAATAAACGACGAGTAGTCGAATAAGGGATACTGCAGCTGTGTACTTTTAGTTGAAATGATACATATGCTTGTCTAGGCAGAGGGTTGCCCTAAAACAAGCTTCGTCTGTACAGTAGGAGACGTGCCTTCAATCAACTTTTATTGTTTAACTTGACTTTCGTCTTAGCGAAGTTCCAATCATGCTACTTAATGGCTTCATAACTTAATAGTCATTGAATTGATTGATCCGCATCTGATAGTTTGATTTTCAGCGAGTGACGTGTCTAGGTGGACGGCAAGCGCGTATTGTTCAGCTCCAGTACCAGTGCATCTGCGGTTACTAGATATTCTGAATCAATTTCTACATCGTCGAGTCACGAATCACAGAATGCTAACTATCACAGTGTCATCAAGTATTTGGATGCAGTTATGTCCTAATTGGTTATCCACATATCTACACCTCGCCTCAGTGTTTACTGACTATTAACGAGAACTTGGATGTTGATGTTGATTAACAGTCATGATTTCCGGGATTTCGCAAAGTGCTTATAAGACACAAAAATTATAACCAAACCCAGAGTAACAACCTGACCTGAGTCCACATATACAATATAACATGTGTCAAACCGCTGCCCACCATCAAAAACGCCGTGCCCCTATGCAAGCCTCATATCAGGTTATTCATTATTCTTCATCGCTACTGTCTACGATGAACCCAGCTCTAGCTCTCGGCCGACGCTGCTGAGTCGGCTTAGAAGCCGGGATGTCCTCGTCTGCGTCTTCCATGATTTGGTCTTCATCCTTGTTCGCAGGAGGCACCGAGGGGCTTGGCTCCTTGGAAAGTCGCCTTCGTTTGGCGCCTGATGTGGACTCGGCCTGTGAAGTTGACGAGAGCGGTGTGTCGTCTGTTCCGGACGTATCCTCTTCATCATCGTCTTCGTCCTCATCGTCACCCACAGCCGCTTTACCGTTCAGTTCTTTCGAGGCTAGACTTGGTATCATGAGCAAGTCATCGTCATTATCACTATCGTCTAGGTCAAGAGCGCTAGCCTTTCGCTTCTCAGCTGCCGGGCCCAAGGTAGAATCTTCGGTTTTCTTCGAAGCATCCAGTGCAATGGCTTTCTGTTTCTGTCGTATCCGCTCTTCATTGGCGTAGAATTCGGCCCATCGTTCCTCGTCATCCGATTCATCGTCACTCGCATGTACAAAGAGTTCACTCTTGAAGCGTCTAGCCTTCGCTCTCTCGCGTTCACGGCGAGCGCGTTCGTTCTCTTCGAGTTGCTCCTCTGTCAACGGCTCGGCGTCGCTGCGACGGCGGCGACTTCTCGTCTTCTTGGGCTTGTCAAGAAAACCGTCGGCAGCCTTCTTATTAGTTGGTCCACCAGCTGGGAATAAGATCTCGTCATCATCGTCGATGCCTTCTTCATCGTCGTCAAAGACAGCCTTCTTTCGTGGGGCTGTTTTGCGCCTCAATTGGTCTTGAGCTAATTTGCCATCTTCAAACGTAGGTGGGTCAAATTCAGCTTTATTCACCAGGTCAAGAGAATCCTGCAGTTGTTCAGATGATAAATGTGCTGGAACTACCCAGGAAGATTCAGGAGTCTCGTCTAATGTTGGCGCAAGTCTCTCAAACCCGACTAATTTCATTAGGAGTCTGAGGTGAGAATTTTTGAACATGGCTGTACGGCGTGCATCGTCATCAGGTCGTATGGCTAGAAAATGTCAGTCCAGAGAACAGCAAAGCTACGATACGCAAAAACTTACAAACGAGCGGTGGCTCTTTCGACGTCGCATCTTCTGGGCGTTCCGCACCTTCTGACGGCTCGACTGATGATGTAGCTTTTTCCGCACTCTCCCAGGCCTTTCTCTCTTCAATCGCGCGCGATAGCTGATCCTTAACCCACTTGATATGATGCGCCAGGTTTTTGTCAAGCAAGACCCCAACTGCAATTGCTACCTGCTGGTCTCTCTCCACAATGTGCCGGAATTCAAGCTCTGCACCTGGCCTAGCTTGTGTGGTTGAAAGTGTCTGTTTCTCATAGCCAAACTCTAGGTAATGGGCGGTTGCAGCAATTTTTGAGAAAAGCATTTCGATAATCAGCTGTGGTCGTTCTTCGATCTTGCGGATACATTTCCGCAGTATCTGTTTCACCAGCTCTTCCCATTCTTTGAATACGCTACAATTGCTGTCCAATGGCTCTTGGCCCTTGATCATATTGTAGAAGAGGTGAATGATGTCAACCCGAAACAGCATTACACTCATCTCTTGCTTGAAGGCAATCCGATAGAAATACCGATGTGCCCGTTTCAGTTGTGCTTCGTTTAAGTCTTGGTAATACTTGGTGAAGGCAACAAAGGTGTCGACCACGCCCTGGGGAATGAAGCGATTGGCGAATCGGTGGAAATCAAACTTACGTTCTCGTGACGTACGTTCTGCGTTCGCCTCATCATTCTCTGACTCATCTTGTTCTCCGATTGGGTTTTCCTCATCCTCCCCATCTGGTTTCGCCGCTTTCTTCTTTTTTCGTACTCGGCGCCGCGACCGGACTTGCATATCTACATTCTGCTTGGAATACGCCTCTAGAACGCGAAGATATGTATGTGTTAACTCAGTGCAGGCGTCAAGATACTCGAAGCCCTGGTCCTTGTAATTTTTGGCGATATTAGCCACACGGTCATGCGTCTCTTCCTCGTAGAAGATACGGCTCAATATATTCTCCGCGATTTCTTCATCCTCTTCATGGCCAGAATCAAGCATCTCTTGGACAGTCAGTAGGATTTGAGTAAAGCATCTCATAGTGGCGCAAAGCTCTTGCCAGCGCTTGCTTTCCATTGAACTGGCCATTGCTCGATTCAGCGTGATGAACATCTGCTGATTGAGCACGCCGGCTACCAAATTGAAACTACCCACATCGGCAGGGTTCACCGATTGACTGTCCTTGTCCGCCTTCTTCCTTGCTCTTTCTGCTTCTAGAAACCACGCGACCAAGTAAAAGAACTGTCGTGAATGATATTCGAAGATGTAGTCTTTCTGTTCGTCCAACTTCTTTCGCATATGCTGGAAAAGGGGATTGAAACCCGAGTCTAAGAATTCCTCAACAAAACCTTTGAGTTGTTGCCGAGCTCGAGTGTTGAGTGACACAGGAGGACCAAGATCCTTGGGTTCCATTTCATCTTTTGTTGGCCTTCGGGGGGGTCGGAAGACCTTACTGTTATCGAGTTTCTTTTGTCGCGTCGTGGCATCCAGTAGCGCGTCTTGTCCAGTGACAGTAGACATCTTGCCATCGCCACGATCAACCCAAATCATAGTTCCCCATCGATTATGCCGAGAGGGCGCCTTGCGGTTGTACGGTCTATGCATAGCTGCTTCTTTATTCATCATGGCCGTAAGCTCATTGGCTTTCGTCTTGCTTAACTGCTTGTCGTCCATGAACAGCTTGGCAACATCCACTCGCTTTACCAGATGGAATATAATCTCCATCAGTATCACGCCTTCCTGGTTGAAATCCTCCCCAACATTCGAGGCAATGGTGAGGATGGTGATGAGGATATCCTGGTAGGAAAACGCATCGATCAGGGCCGATCGCGAGATCTGTGACTCATCGCCTTCATATTTTATACCGGGCGGAGGCGATATCATTGCTATGTTTCGTAGGAACAGAAGGACGAGCTTTATGATGCCTTCATCACGAGCCGTCCGATCTCCTCGGGAGAGCGCCATGGCGGGCAGCGCAACCCGAACGGCAGTGTGCAGAATCTGAGCGGCATCGTAGTTTATGATGGTTCTTTTGTAGCCAAGCTGAGCGAGCTGCAGGGAGGGGAGATGTCTGTGATGGTTGACGGTCATCTGGTCGAGGTCGCGTTCCAAGGGCCAGGTGAGGGGGACCATGATCTCGAAGCAGGCGAGGGCGGCTCGGGCCTTGAACTTATTGTCGGTGGCGTTTTCGGGCCAGGCGGCGAGAATGTGTAGCAGGTCGCCTTCGATGATATTCGCCTCAGCCAAGCATCGCGCAACGTCCATGCGATTGGTCTTCTCGTCGTAGAAGCGAAGCCATTTCTTGATGTCCCTTAACACCTCAAGTGCCGAGTCACCAAGTACGTATTTTCCCTCGTCATCTCCATCGGCGCCAAATCCACCGAGCTGTGTGACGACTCAAGTCAGCCAGGAGATCGCCATGGCGGGGAACACGTGCGATCACGAAACCTACAGCAGACACGAGACTGTTGATGTGTGCCCGAACTTCGGGATGGACAATGTCCGTCAATCCATCTTGCGCCTCCATGTTCGTTGGCGATTGTCAGGCGAATGAGGAACAGACGCCTCTGGGGCGACTTGTGGCTTCAAAATCAGTTGCAGAGACACATTGATGCAGTCTAGATAGTTGACCGGCTATACCAAGGTAGCACTAGTATACGAATTATGAGAATGGAAACTGAGACGCGCTTTTGACGCGCCCCACCAGACCGGCTCAAGGAGCGCGACGCGAGCTAAATTGATTTTTGAGTGGTCTGTGCTAGCCGGTATACCTTGGTACTTCCAGTCCTATACAACATTGAAGCCATCAATGTATTAGGCCCACACTTATCCGAGCACCGAGGCTATGCGGACCAAAGGTTCAACACAGTCTTACTTTATTGTCTTAGTTCATTCTCATGTACATAACGGCATATCCTCGTTATCAATTATCAACCACGTATTCCCAGGTTCAAAATCAATATGGCTAGTATTTTTGCGAGGAGACGAGCCTTTCAGCTCGCAACTCAGTTCAGGCAATTTAGCTCTAGCCCTGCCCGAAATGCAGCAGAGGTGAAGCGGCTGGGTGTCATTGGTGCGGGACAAATGGTAGGCCTATTCCTGACATGTGATATCCTCCTTGTCAACACCATCTCACTGAATCTCATAGGGCTTGGGGATTGCGCTGGTCGCTGCTCAGAGGGCTGGTGTTCCGGTAACACTGGTAGACAATTCACAGGCTTCGCTAGATAAAGGGTTAGCATTTGCAGGTTAGCACATAACTCCTCTTATGCTACGGCAATCAACACCCGCCCGGATCATCCGCTCAATAATTTGCAGATAAGCTCCTGGCTAAAGATGTCTCCAAATCACGCATCACACAAGAGCAGGCCGACGAAGCCCGCTCAAAATTGACGGGTACGACGTCAATTGAGAAGCTGTCTGAGGTGGACTTTGTGATCGAGGCTGTGCCTGAGATTCCCCAGCTCAAATTCGACATCTTCGCTAAGCTTGCCCAAGTATGCCCCCCGCATGCCATTCTAGCTACAAATACGTCCTCTATTTCAATTACAAAGATAGCTGCGGCGACAACCCAGGATCCTAAAGACACGTCTGCCAGCTCCCGTGTTGTCTCGACTCACTTCATGAACCCCGTCCCGGTGCAAAAGGGTGTCGAGATTATTAGCGGACTGCAAACGAGCACTGAGACTCTAGATACTGCCATAGCGTTTTGCAAGGCTATGGGAAAAGTAACTTCAGTATCAGCCGATTCGCCTGGCTTCCTCGCTAATCGGATACTGATGCCGTACATAAATGAGGCCGTTATCTGCTTGGAGACCGGTGTCGGTGATCGGGATTCCATTGATGCCATCATGAAGAATGGCACCAATGTCCCCATGGGGCCACTGCAGTTGGCCGACTTCATTGGCCTCGATACATGCCTCGCTATAATGAGAGTTCTGCACCAGGAGACGGGCGACTCCAAGTATCGCCCGAGCGTGTTGTTGACCAAGATGGTCGATGCTGGTTGGCTTGGAAAGAAGAGTGGTAAAGGATTCTACGATTACTAACGGGATCAAAAATCTACCTATTGTATTCAACACATAAAACTTCGTGATCTTAGCTTCAAGGCTTTGAAGGTAATTTTGAATGGCTAGCCTGATTTCAAGAGTGAATAATGCCCAAGGACATTGCTGTGCAGTTTGTCCAACCTTTTCGGTGCCTCGTGAGGACTCGTCGTCCCCACAGATGATCGAGATACCTACCAGCTCAGCCGAATTGCGGTGTATCACCGCTCTAAACACGAGTCGTGCAATACTCTGCTGTACCCATATATTTTCTCCTGGTTCCCCATCATTTCGGCATAGTAGACACAGTGAGCGGGGGGGAATTAGTAGCGTGCGCTACCCCACGGGTCTCATGAAGTGATACCTGTTACGAGCTTACGCCACGAGGGTGACCCTTGCAAACTGAAATAGCATGTGAAATGGTATATTATGTGTTATATTGCTGGAGTGGGCTAGTACACGCTCGCCGTCTTTTTGCTAGCACAATCATTTCAGTTACGTGATAGTCGTTTATTGCATTGAGCCTGTGGCTCACCAGGGCTTGCCAGGTAGGACCCATCTCGTATGCGCGCGTTACCATAACTTTACCACTACTGTGCGAAAGCATATAAATACTACTACTAGTAGTCTCCATGCAGACGAAGCTTAATGCGCATGACATTTGATGTGGAGATGTAGTTTTAGGCCGATTCTTCACTGCTGGTTGGTAGAAGGTAATACACCTCCCGACAAGCCTGAAACAGAGTGTAAAGTTGTAGACGGATGAACTTCACTTAGACAAGGTCCAAACGAGGAAGAAATGCCCAGTGTCTCTTCCCCTCGTCTCCCCAGATTTACCGAACAGCAACAAGTGTGGCAGAGAGTTGTAGTTCCTCCGGCTAGTTACGCCGGCGTTCCTGGATTAGTTTCATCCATAGCACGCGGGACCGCTGCATAATGACGGTATAGATAGGATGAGTTGAACTGAAGAGGATAAATCGAGTAAAGGTCCGCCAACTGCGCTTGATAATAGCGGGTATCTTTGATGATCCGGAGCTCCCTTCGGAGGCGTCCGGTAGTCCGAGTGCTTCGGACAATCGCCGAAAGCTCCATCGGAAGATGACCGACACTAGAATTGTCTGAACACTAGTTTAGATGCGCATCACATAGGGCTTCTTGCATTTCTCTAATACTACTAGTGTGCGAGGACCAAGCAGCCCTTTCTCACACCGAATGGTCGAATTACCATCTAGACAATGCCAGATCTACTCATAAACGTCCCACCAAAATGCCAAGACCAGTACAGGAAGAAACAAGCAGCTACCGAGTGATAACCGCCGTTGCGTGTTGACGCAATCCCGGTTTGAACTCCTCGAAATATGTCTAACCTCATTAGTATTTGCATCTTTCGCTGGCTGAAAAGGATTGCTGGCTGTTTCCGTATCATTCTTTTTTGCTGCGATATGCAGTTGAAGTGCTACCTAGAACCATGTCCCCTGCATTCTAGAAGCAGAACATTGACGCTGCTACAATTCGCGGAAGAAAGTATAACCAGATACATCGATACCGACCCCTTGAGCCAAGCTCTCTGTGCCTTTGACGGTAAACGTCAACCCCAGAGCTATGGTATAACCTACATTCCTACATGTCGCTAGGGGCCAAGGTGGTCTAGCCAGATGCCTAGTATACACTAGTTTCTGTCCCTCAGCGTCCCGCAGTTCGATGAACTTAACAGGGAGGCACGTTTAATGCTAACAAGTTATGAAAGCCTCATGCATGTGACCTCAATTCGGGACAAAGGAGGTAGCGTTATCTTGTTGCTAACTGTTACCCATGACCGCGCCATGTACACTAGTATAGCTGACTCGCTGTCGTCGCTGTTTGTAGCTCGGCGTGCTTCATACAAGGCTATCGCGGAGAATACCACATCGAACGGCTGGTGCGAGAATGATTCCCTTTCAGAAGCGTCCCATTGGCCGCTCCACACATGCAGCTGAGTTTTCACCTTAGCATCGACAATTAGCGGGCTCGACATTTTGACCTGGAGCTCACGATCACAGCTTCGCGGTTTCGGGACTAAGTCTGGGGCCGCCGGGGACAGCACGGGAATAGTGATTCTCGCGTTGTAGTCAATCTGGAGAAGAATGTCACAGTAGGTATCATGATGCTCCAACGGGTCTAAACGGCTCCAAACAGGCCCGGGACCTAACATCTCTACTTGCGCTCTGTTGAAAATTGTAGCGGATGTGGTACCTAGAGGCGTAAAACTCAACGTGTCAGCATCAGTACTCTTCAGGTCACAGGATGAGAAAAATTTAGTCATTGACATCAAGGAAACAGGCAGGTGACGGAGCAGGCGTCTTGTTGCAGCGTGGGTTTTTCATCATCATTACTTACTATCTGCTAACAGGATCCCCTGTCGACTGGGGCTCGTTGCTATCGCCAAGAATGATCGTGCGCATGCTTTTGTTCCTTTTTATGGAGCGAGTTACGACCCCCTGGTTCGCGCGAATGGATACACGACGAGTTACAGAACTTGTACTCGGAATCGCGATACAATGAGTAAGGACGAGCATCTTGTGGGGTCAATAATCATGTCCTCGATGGGGCTCTGCCGTAGTCTATGTGTTGATGTGCATGCTACGCTAGTAGTAACTATGGAGCACACTGTTGGAGGACATTCGGGGTGATAGTAATATATTAGCCCCAGACCCCGAGCATGCAGTTTTCAGCCATTCGTTTGTTTTAGCCATCTCGAATTGCTCCTATTTTTTACTGGAGACTTCATATTTTCTCATGCCGTCGAATCTTGACTCTTGCATTTCAAGTGCCGTGTGGATGTCAAAGCCACAGAGAAAGAACCTCGGGAAGTCTCAGAGAGAGCTCCTCTCGTCAGGGCTCATAGCGCTGAATATCTCACACGGTTACGACCTCCAGCAAAAGGTCTCTAGCTTGGTTTCTTACTATTACAATTCCTACTGAGACCTCAGCATATTGCTTCTCACCTGAACTGGAACCTAAGCTGGAGGAAGCTTGTCGAAACAGGGGAAGGATCTAGGCCTAGTCAATTGGTTACAAGATGGCCTCGGAAGACACGCAATCCGTCCGTTCGTCCGGATCGCACGCTGAAGACAGCGCATCATCAGCTAGTACAACGGCTACGACGCCACCACCGATGGAAAACAAGGAGATGTCGCCGAAGGCAACAGAGAAGACATCTTCGTCATCGAAGAAGCGTTCAGCTTCAGCAACGGAATCCAACGGCACGGGTAAAGTTACCAAAAGAAGAGCAGCTCGGGCCTGCGTGTCCTGCCGAGCCCGGAAAGTCAGATGCGACGTCGTCGAAGGTGCGCCTTGCGGTAATTGCCGATGGGACGGTGTTGAATGTGTCGTACAAGAAAGTCGCCGCCGCAAGTAAGTGTTTTTTTATTATCAAAAATTATGTTCGCTCGTCGCCCTTTTCCTACGTACCTACATAACGAGGCTCATACACCCCATGAGCTGGGATTGTCTGCCGCCAATTGCGTCACGGGCAGAATTTCCTTTTTGGGTCTTTAAATCTCCAAATCTCCAATTCGCCAGTATTCTACTCGAGTAATGCTGCTCTCACTCAGCTCGCGGGTCCGGCCGGTTTCTAGACACGGGACTTACTAAGACCCCCTGTCTGACTCTCTCACAGGAAGGGCCTTTACAACACAGCGTCGAATTCACATATTGCCAACAACGGCGCCCCACACCTCCAGCATACCGAGGCACATTTGCTGAAGGCAAAGACCACGCCGAGTCCGATTGCGATCGCCTCTGCAGCATCCGCTCAATCCCTGCACCACCCCGCCGAGTCGTCGCAAAATTCGGCCCTAAATATCGCCGCGAATAAAGACCATCTCGAGCCTCGTGCACCTTTCCCCCAATGTAAGTCGATCATTTCCAGTGCGGAGGCCCTGGTACCCTTTAGTTTTCACATGTCAAAGATCTTGTCATCCGTAGCTCGTGATGCTCTGTCTATGGCGTCAGAATCCTATGTAGAACTTAAGCAGGGCCCCATAATGAGCAGTACTCACATGTCAATTCAGGTCCACGTCCCAATCTGAATCCTTCTCTGCAAATTGAGAATAGTCAAGGCTCGAGGTATCCAAGTATATTCCCACAGCCACCTGCCAGACAGAACCATCTAAGTTCTGGCATTGGTGCCGGGGTTGATGTTGACGTCGACACCGGCGTTGAAACCGCTAAGACATCGCATTTCCTTAATCCGCTAGACAAGAGTGATATTTTCTCTCAACAATATGGCTTCCTTCGGCCATTACCATTCAAGTTGGCCCCTGAAGATATAGATTATCTTCATGCCAAGGGTGCACTATCCGTGCCTAGCTTTTCACTCCAAAAGGCGTTGTTAAGTGCCTACACGGAATATGTACACCCGTATATGCCTCTTCTAGATTTGCACAACTTTTTGAGCATCGTCGACGCCCAAGATGGGTCACGTGGGCAGACCAGTTTGTTTTTGTATCAAGCTATTATGTTCTGTGCCACTGCATTCGTGAGCAACACGGCTCTGAAAGAAGCAGGCTATGCCTCCAGAAAAGCAGCCCGAAGGGCATTCTTCTATAAGGCTAGGGTGAGAACCATATGCTAGTGTCATTTGACAGGATTGAAAGCTAACCCTACAAATATCAGCTGCTATACGATTTCGACTACGAAAACGATCGCCTATTGCTTGTCCAAGGACTCCTCCTTATGACCTATTGGTACGAAACGCCGGATGATCAAAAAGACACTTGGCACTGGATGGGTGTTGCAATCTCGTTAGGACACACAATTGGTTTGCATCGAAATCCAGCAAATACCAATATGCCACCAGAACGGCGGAAACTGTGGAAGCGGATATGGTGGTCCTGTTTCATGCGCGACCGTTTAATCGCCCTGGGAATGCGTAGACCGACTCGAATCAAAGATGAAGATTTCGATGTGCCCATGTTGACAGAAGAAGACTTCGATATCAAAGAGCTACCTGATGATGTTCAGGTAGTCGGCCCGGAATGTACCCTTTTGCGCGATGTTGGGATGCAACGGGAGCTAGCTCAGATGTGTATCGCGAAAGCGAAGCTCAGTCTCTGCATCAGTCACATGCTGAAGGCTCAATACTCGGTGTTAGTTTGCCACAAAACACACCCAGAGAACACGACTCATAGCACGATGATGCTACTCCCCAATAAGCAGCTCGATAACATGGAGAACATTGTCCAATGTGACCGTGAACTCACGAAATGGGCCGAGACGTTACCGGAGTCCTGCAAATATCGTCCACTCACCCCACTGGACGTACAGAATGGACGTGGTGTTATTGCCCTCCAGCGCAACCTGCTGCATATGGTATACTTCACAACGTTGTCGGCATTGCACCGCCCGCTGTTCTTACCCTCGTCACCTAGGGATCTTCAGCAGAGTCCGAGTCAAGTCCAACAACAAATCTCCCGGATGCGTGTATGCAGCGCGGCCGTGCAGATAACACGGATGGTGGCAGAACTAAGCGCTTTGCACCTGGAGAGATTTCTGCCGACCACTGGCGTTACCGTCATCCTGCCAGCTATGATCATCCACATGATCGAGATGAAGAACCCCTCACAGGTTGTCCAGCTCGCCGCTCACAAGGGCTTTCAACAATGTATGCGTGTCATGACGCGTCTGCGCGACACTTATTCCGCGGCCGACTATGCCGTCGCATTTGTGAATGCTGCGATGCGCAAAGGAGCCCAAGTCGGTCAAACGCAAGGCCCCGAGGCTTTCAATATTAGAAACACCAACGAATCTATGAATGTGGACGGATTGAAAGCTGCCATGATGTCTCAGTATGCCTCATCTGGTAATTATGCTATACCTAGTGGCATGGAGAACGTGACGACACCCCCGCCTGAGCCTTTGTTGTTTCCCACAGCCTCAGAAGATGCCTCCGTCTTGATGAATGATCCGACTCTGAGTTCAGACGTGACGCAGCCATTGGAACCCTCCGAAGATGTCATGGCGTCCACCTACACCACCGTCAACAGCAACTCCAAGATTCAAAATAGTCTCCCCAACTTGAATGTTGCTACGACGGCTGCGGCCCCGTGTGTCGGAATAGGCGCCCACTCGCCGCCATCGACGGACATCATGACGCCGGTGTCGAGCGGAATGTCTATCGGATCGCCGTCTTCTGCGGACCGTTCGCTGGATATCAACAATATGGACCTTGACGTATTCGAAGAGGGCCAGCCCGACGAGTTCGATTGGAATTCTATCTCGGGTCCGAAGATCGACTTCGACCAATGGCTGCAGTTCCCGCCCGGTGAGGGCGCCGCCGTAGGCCCTGGAATGGGTCTCAATGTTTGTGACAACGGACTAGTCGCCCTGGGTCAGATCGAAGGGTCGAACCCGACTTTCAGCATGGATCCTATGGACGCCTCTGACGATGTTGTGATGGGGTGAAACTGAGCACCCGAATTATTCATCGAATTTTGGCGTGATGAGTGGTTAATAAGGTATATCGGCGCTGGCGGAGTGTCTTTTTCTCTCTCGGTTTCTGCAAGGTGATCGGAACGATACTTGGCCTACACTTCCTATAACTCGGTTTTTCTTCTCTTTTCTGCCCCATAGGCAATTGGAGTTTTGAGCTGCTTAGAGGGCGTGGGGGATATGGTAAAACCCGGATGGGCTGATTTATGGTCCGATGAATGGGCCCATTGGGTATAACAGGTTTTGGATTTTGTTCCTAATCTTATCATGATGCAATCGGGAAATGAGTATATAAAGGGCTGCCTCTATAGCCTATTACGCATCCTTTCTTTTCTCTTCCTGGTTCATACCTCTTTTCACCCTTATACCCCAATTTACGAGGTTATGACTATATACGAGGTAACAAAATAAGGAAAGATAGGTAGGGAAGGGATCTCTGGTATTAGACTTGTTGGAGACTTTTTCGTAACGGCCAAATCAAATGATTGAAGCTGAATCAGCAAACGTTGAAATGATTGATTGCGTGACAAGACACTATTAGATCTAGATTCATGTTGTCAAGATTCTCTATGCGGAAATGAAGCTACCTAATGCTGTCCCGCGCGGTTATTACATCAGCAGCCTACCTAGGTATCCATTTTCCTTTTACGGCGAAACAAGCCTGCGTTAAGGCAGCTCATTGGACAGCTGGTAGCGATTGTATTGCCTGTCGAAATGGTCAACTACATTTATTCAACCACGATCCTTTATTACGGCGTATCCTCGTATGCCTAACCTAGTTAGCATCTGCTATGAAGCTGAATAATCGAACTCCATGAAGAGGCTGAGCAATCCTTTCGCTCGACAGTCAGTTCACACACCAATTCAGTGGTTGCTTTCCACCGACTGCGGACGAATACTGAAACCCGCAAACTCCATTCTTCCATGTCTATTATCTCCTGCAACAAGCCGCGCGGGAAGCTTCAGACTATACGATCAGCGGGGTCCCCCCGGACTCCGCCTCTATACATGGCTTATTACTAGTAAGTAGGCTGCAATACAGAGTCATCATATACCACTTATTGATGTTATAGAGGGAAAAAATGCGGAGACTGTAATATCCGCCGTGGAAGCGGCACGGAATCGCTCTCTTCAAGAGGTAAGCTCGTATATGCCCAAAGAGAGAATATAGTTTATGTACTAGTTGTGGTCACACCCCTGTAGAAGTGTAAATATACTAGGTAGATTAGAAAGGTAAGCCAAGTAGCTAGATCATAGCTAGATCACCAATATGCTTATTTCTGATCTCGTTTTCCCTTTCTTTTTCGGGTGATATCTGCTGAAACCCGAGACCTGACCCGGCGCCGTATAATAATCTTTATAGCAGACACGAAGATAGGTACTAATTATTAATCCTGGCTAGTATATCTGTTTTGTAATAGGATATCCACTATGATGAAAATGAAAAAGGGCAGGCAGATGAATATAAAACGATTCACGGGTCCCTGCTCGTCTGTACTTTCTATCACGATGGTGCCTTCATATCTGACATCTATCATAACACCAGACGGTCATACCATAAGGAATACCCGTCTATGGTTGGGCACTCTAAGTAGTGAATACACTTACTTTCAAGCGTCTGCGATCCAAGCCTACCACAACCACAACCATGGCCAGGACAGTCGTCGTACTCGGCGCCGGCGTAGCCGGCTTGCCCATCGCGCACTACCTCCTCCGCCGGACCATGAAGCAACACCCAGATCTCCGCGTGGTCCTCGTCTCCCCGCATGACACGTTCTACTGGAAGTTCGCATCGGTGCGCTTTGCGCTGCCGGACCAGGTCAGCCCGCCGAATTCTTTCACTACCCCTTAGA
Source organism: Xylaria sp. FL0043 (assembly GCA_022578865.1). Classification (NCBI taxonomy): domain Eukaryota; kingdom Fungi; phylum Ascomycota; class Sordariomycetes; order Xylariales; family Xylariaceae; genus Xylaria; species Xylaria sp. FL0043. The sequence continues at coordinate 60,373 of MU397313.1, read as the reverse complement.
ACATGTCTCAGAAACGCAAGTTGGCCAGCTAGGATTAAGAAAATTCTACAGCTATTACTACTAGAAACTCCCCGAGGCCCTTCCAATTTCTTACTATAGGTGACAGTTATTAACACCAACTTGTTGAGTATAGATGGCTGAGGACAAGTACATGTACCCGCTCGCGAAGCAATTCGCCCCGTATCCAGCAGACAAATTCTCCCTCATGATCGGCGCAGCCGAAACCCTGGACCCAGAGCGAAACACAGTCACCGTGCGCGTAGGCGACAGCGACGAGCTGCGCAGCATAGAGTACCACACGCTGGTGATCTGCACGGGCTCGCGGGCGCGCGACGGCATGCCGTGGAAAGAAGTCGGCACGACGGCGCAGACGCGCGAAAGCCTGTCGAAGCTACGGGCCGGGATCCGGGACGCGCGCTCCATCGTCGTCGCCGGCGCGGGCGTCACGGGCGTCGAGTTCGCGGGCGAGCTGGGCTCCGCGTACGCCAAGACGGGACTCAAGGAGGTCGTCCTCGTGGGTACTGAGGCGCTGCCGCTCGAGAAGAGGATCAAGGACGACGTGCGCGAGACGGCGAGGCGCGAGCTCGCGAAGCTCGGGGTTAGGTATATTGGCGGGGCGAAGGTGACGGTTTCCGATGTGAAGGGAGAGAAGGAGAAGGAGAAGGGGAAGACGAAGGTCACGCTCACGCGGAGTGATGGTACCACGGAGACGATGGCTGTAGACCTCGTCGTCCCTACTTTTGGCGTTGTGCCTAACGCTGAGTTTGCACCGGAGGCGATGCGTGATGCGTCAGGTTATTTGAAACAGGGCAAGGACTTGCGGGCGCCAGGGTATAAGAACAGTGAGTAATTTCGAATTCTTCGTCCCCTCAGCTCTCATGAGGACCATGTCACCAAATGAAATTGGGGTCTGAAATATCACGGCAACCACAAGTTCGGCGACAACTAACACCGGAGTTTTCCTCTAGTATTTGTCATAGGCGACGTCGGAAATCTGCAACCAGCACAAGCAGCGCATACAGACACGCAGACACGCCATCTGATGACGCAGTTCAACTCGTACTTCTCAGGCAAGTCACCCGAGCCGTACGTCTTCGACCCGGACAAAGTCCAACTTGCTCTCACGATCGGCCGTGATCGCGGGACGGGCCAGGCCGGATCCTTGCGGCTCTGGAGCATCCTCGTCTGGTTTCTCAAGGGACGACACCTCGGCACGAATACCGCTGACGCATTTGCAAAAGGCGACGCGGGCGGTATGGGCAGGGCTTGGCCAAAATGAAAAGAGTATCAACGCTTGAGCATAAAGTATCCGCTTTCTTTAGCATCTTAACCTACCTACATGTTGCAGGTGTTAACACACAATGCAATGCTTGTCCATCTCATAGTGTATCAACTCGATTGGCATATATATACCTCCAGCACTACCGCAGAGCTACATAGACTTTTGCTTTTTCTATATTCATAGTCAATGTACCCTACGGTCATACCTAACAGACAAAAGCTCAACCTGGACCCGCAAAAATATAACGTGACTACGATGAGGGCTAAGATCTACGTCTACTGTTGCGCGTCGCCTTAGCTGTCAACACTCCTCTATTCTACGAGCATCAAAGGATGCAAAGGTTGGCGCAATATGGCCAGTTCTCTTGTATCTTCAGCTTCACACGTCTCCTGAGCCCTTTCACTAGTGGCCGCGTCAGATAGATAGAGACAAAAATGGACAGGTACGCTTCACTGCGTAGAAAGAGCAAGACTGATAAGAATTTGATCCTTTTCTTTGTCTCTTGTAACACATGGCAAGGCTGAGATTCCCACTCTACGCAAAGCTGGTGTTGAAACTGCCACTTATTAGTACAGTGATCTCGCGGAGCCGAAAGCACCAACATACTAACGAGCCCATTTCAACCGTTGTCTCGCATTAAGGTAGCGTAGTAGTTCACTCTGCGGCGGCTTCCGTAGCTGGCGGCAACGCTGTTGAGTTGGGCTCCCCGCTGAGACCCGAGGCTTGGCCTTCGACATGCGGCCGCTTAGATTCTGGCTGGATCTCGGGACCGGACGGAGGGCGCTTCCTGTCCTTGTCATATCCACCATCCTTGGCCGCTGCTGCACGACGTGCGTCTCTTTGCTGTTTTTCCTGCTTCTCCTTTTCGCGACGAAGTGCCTTAGACTCAAATTCATGCCAATCGCCCTTGATATCCTTTAGTCTGGAAAGCAGTTAGTATTACACGTCATTCACAGAGATAGTGAGTTGCTTACTCAATAGCCTGTCGAGGGGGCGGCTGTTCTGTAGTGAAGTAGGGATGTTCTAGAACATCTGCGGCCGATGGTCGTTTGTTTGGATCGTATTGAAACATTTCTGCTAGAAGATCAAAAGCGGCAGCAGGGACACGTTCCCTGTACTTGTCCGCAAATACATTTGGCTTTCGATAACTAGGTCGCAGAAGCTCGAACCAGGGGGTATCTGCAAGCCCAGGCCACTCTTTTCGATTAGGAGTACCGAGTATATTGTAGATTTTTTCAAGTTGGCTTATTTCCCCGCCGTCCCCTGGAAATATGGCATGGCGAGTGAAAATTTCTACCATCACACAGGCAGCACTCCATATGTCGACTGCAGCGCCATATCGGGTCTCACCCAGCAGGAGCTCGGGAGATCGATACCATATGGTGATAACACGATTCGTATAATCTAGCTGGTGCCGTTTTGCATAGAAACGCGCTAGACCGAAGTCGGCAAGCTTCAGAATACCGTCGCTGCTCACGAGGATGTTTGCAGCTTTGATATCACGGTGTAGAACACCTCGTTTGTGCAGGTAATCTAGCCCTTCAAAAAGTTGCATCGCTAAATGTTTCTTTTGCGAGGCATCAAGCTTATAGGTTGGGTGGTTGAGTAGTCCAGTCAGATCATGCGAGAGGTACTCGAAGACCATGTAGCATTCATTCCTCTCAATCATGACTTCGTGTAGGACCACAATGTTGGGGTGTCGCAGTGACTGAAGAAGTTTTACTTCTCGCATAGCAGTAACAGGAAAGCCGTCTCTTTCGCCCTCCATGCGAATTCTCTTCAATGCAACCAACTTTTGGGTATAGACGTGTTTGCCTTTAAAGACTTTGCCGTAAGTGCCTGATCCGACAACTGATTCATTGCCTGGCTTTCTAAAGTAGACGGAGACAGATTGAGCAAGCTCGGGATCCAGTGGAGGCTTTGGTTTTAACTTTCTCCGTATCTTCATTACTTTGCGAGTTCTTGGCTGTTCAGGCGGCGGAGCTCTGGCGTGATGATGATCCGCCCGGGCCCGTGCAGATGCAGGTTCTCTAGGCGTGTCTTTCGGCAAGTCTCGATCCCGATCGTCGATTATGGGTTGCGTCTCTTTCTTAGGGGCCGCACTAAACTTCTGTGATATTTCTGGCTTCGGAGCGGCAACTGGGGCCTTGGTTGAAGTTTTGAATGCAAAGCTGAACTTGGAATTTGCAGGACCGCTGGGTGCTACAGGAGGAGGTCGGGGTGGAGGCGTTTGTTCGGCAGTGGACTTTTCGTCCTTCAGTGTACCCTCTGTGTGGTTCTGTTCAGGCAACTCCGATGCATTTTCCATTTCTTCATCTTCGTCGTCGTCCCTTGGGTTATGTGTACTGGACTGGTCAGGTATGTTCTGGCCTGGGGAGCCCAACGCTCCCCTACTGGAACCAGTTGATCCTGACCACTGGCCATGCCTCGATGAAGTACTATCATTGAAGCCGCCACGAGTAGAGGCCATACCACCTCGGAAGCCACCTCTAGAAAATCCACGCCCCCTTGAACTAGTTTGTGCCATAGGTCCGGTTGGAGGGCGAGGTGGAGATCGGCTGGACCTTTGACGTCCTGCAGGGCCACCGGGAAGAGCAGCACTTCGATCTCGTTGTAGGTGATTATCGCCAGTTGGCTCGAACTGCCGACTGAGACTATGCCCATTATCGTACCTCCTCGATGGGTATTGAGGATCACCACTTTTGCTTGACCTAGTTGTCGCATGAGGTTGAGGCGAGCTAGGAGAGCCATAATGGGATGGAGTTGGGTCAACCTGCTGGGAAGATGGTCCTGGCGGGAAATCATCAAAGCGTCTTGGACCACGGTCTTTCGACGTCTCTGATACCTCGAAACTATTTCGTCGGTCTGTTCTCCAAAATGTGCTCACTTCGATACTGTTCGCCCCAGAAGCCAGCGGCCCACCTGAAGGAAGTCGCGGCTCATCACGGTATTTAGGCTTCTTTCGAGACCGACGAGCGCTACGATCCTTAGGCGAACGAGGAGGATAATCAGCTCTCGTGGGATCAAAAGAAGGGGACGGTCGACGAGAGTGCGCACCAGCCTCTGAGGGGCCCTTTGGCGGCGGTCGTCCGCTTGAGCGAGATGGCGAGTGAGTATGGGAGAACGAGGAACGGCGGGAGGTAGGCCGTGGAGAATGACTGGAATCTCGAACATTAGGTTCCGCACGAGAGCGAGGGGGGTTGCCGGAGCGATCATCAGAATTAACATCCCAGGGTGGTGATCGGCTTCGGCGACGTGGACGGGTTTCGATTGGGTGATCACCTCGCTCAGCGTAGCGACGGTGAGGGGTATCGTACCGCGGGGAGATGGAACGTCGACGAGAAGGAGATATCATGCGATTGGATCTGGAGGGCCCGTGTCCCCTTGCATGCTCACGTTCAAGGCGCTCTTCTCTTGCCGCAGCACGGCGGCGGTCGCGCTCGCGGTCACGTTTGGATTTTTTGGAGCGAGAAGGTGGGAACGGTAACGGACTTCGGCTTCTGGGTCGCTTCCTGGAGGGTGGAGAAAAAGAACGATCTCGTGCGTGTTCCGAAGAATCGTTGGGCTTGAAATAGCGTCTTGGTGACGAGGATACATCGTGTCGTTTGCCCGAATCATGGAATAAATCCCGAGCAGGCGAGTGCTTCCCTCGACGCGTGTCGTCGAAATAGTGGTCATGGTGGTCGGATGATCCGCTGTGACGCCTCCCCTCTCTCCTCCGCTCACTGTCTTCACGATATGCTTCACCTCCATGGTGCTTCGTCTCCCTGCCATGATGATGCCGAGACGGACGGGAACTCGGTGACGGAGATCGTAGACGAGTCTGCGCACTGGACCCATAGCCTCGACGGGTTTGATGGGACCGGCCTCGACCTCGAGAGCCATCGTGGCTGTCTCTGCTTCGGTCGCGTTTCATGGCCACATCTCGAGAAAACGCCTTTCTTCGCGAATGATGGGCATAATCTGTAAACGAAGGAGAAGCAGCATCGGCACCAGCATCGGCACCAGCATCGGCAGGGTCCAGAGGCCGTCTGGGGGTTGCATCGACATCGCTCATTGTGGCCGTGTCTGAGAGGCAGGTATGGCGAATGACACGGTAAAATTATGATGCCGAGACATGGATTGGGCCACCTCTCAGAGTGGGTGGCAGCCTCACACGGACAACCATGAACGTTTGCCAAATCACAGAAGACCACTACTATTTCTCTTTTGCTATGCCAGGAAATGAGCAGGCAAGATGAAAAGAGAAAATAAAATAAAAATTTACGAGCAGCCGATGCGTGAGTTGCAGCCGATGTTTGGCAAAAGCCTCGTCGTACTGTGATGGACGTACACACGTATTGCAGCGGTTGTAGGCCTGCGGTCGACGGGGCTGCGTGCGCTTGGATTGGTATGGTGCCTTAGGTATGTCGTTGCGCTGTGTAGCTGTAGTGCAAAGTGCAGAGGCAGTGAGGTGACTAAGTTGGTTAGGTAGGAAATAAAGATAAGAAGTGCACGTTTAGGCGGCACGTCCGCGGCACGGACTGGGAAGGGGACCCTGGGGTTTAGTGTCGCTGAAGCCGACCGACAGAAAACGCCTAGCTACTCGTCGGTGCAGCTAACTGTAGCGCGCCTTTTAGTACCCTAGACAGTACCAAGCACGTCTGCGGCTTTGGCGAGGTCGAGGTCCCCGGCCGCCCTTCAAACTAAAGGGGAAAGTTCCTGGGTCGCCATCGACTCTCGCCTCTGCCTGCCCGCACTTATTACCTCGCTGTACTACTCCGTACATAGGTAGATTCCTCTGGTCGCCCTGGGGGCAGCCTACCAAGCACAGGACCGGCCAACTGTATCGATCCGGAGGACCACCTGAGGACCGCCTGAGGGAGTTGGGGGCTGACCCAACTTGACCCGGTGCTTGGCCGTCCGACTGTTAAAATAAACTGCCTCAGGGTGCGCAGCTCTCTTTAGATAGCTGCTAGGTAAAGAACAGATATGACGGTTGGCCAAAGTGCAACATGTGATGCCAACACCGACGCCATATCAGGGCCGTTTCTTCCGAGAACCACTTTGTCATACTGCCATTCCCCGCCTCAAGAGTGAAGCAGGCATACAAACAAGCATGCAAGCAAATCCCACAGCGCGTGGCAGGCGATCTCGACTTGTTCTCGTCGACGGCGCTTGCCGCCTAAAGGCGGTCCTGACCCAAGCAAGTTAGGTGCAGGCGATAGCAGTGCAGAATGCACCGCCAGTATAACTATCTACGAAACCACATCCTCTCCACCATGGGCTCTCAGCTATCTCAGTTCTCCCCTGTCAACTCGCGATAATCAGATAACGAACCTTTCCTAATGTAGCGGCGACTAGAATAATCCTCAACACCATGATCTTCCACACGTTTTGACCTTCTTGCGTTGGCCATATGCTGGCTTGAGCGGAGACCCTTTACCTAACCCTCTGCTCCGTCCGGACAGAGTAACCGAGAATGGAATGTTCCGTGTGCTTGTGGCCGTATGTGAATTAGCTACTTCCAAGCTCCAGTCGCCAGAAGGGTCTGTCGGCAGTAGCTGGCAAAACTGGTGTTGGGCGACGGTCACTTAAGCGCCAGCTACTGTATATAAAATCCAAGAGCTAGCCCTGTTGCTCTTGTGGGTGCTGAACCGGGAACAGACGACATACCCTACTCCAGTTGTAGAGTGCTTCCCTTTCAAATTGCTCCCCGACTAACAACGTTGTTGCCCGGCGCCTATAACATGCATGTAGGAAAAGGGTATGGCTATCGGATGTTTCTTGCCTAAAAGGCTTCCTCAACCGCATATTCTCTCTCGATAGAGACATCGGTATCATATCCTTCTTATTAGGGTTTGGGCAGTCCTTTGGGTAGTCCTTTGAATAGTTGGAGGGACTCGGATGTGCATTGCCAGCCATTAAAAATATTATAAAACTTGGGAAGATGCAACATAGAAGACAAGAAATTTCCTTAACTATGTCCCGCAAGACCCGGTATGTAGATCAGATTGTGACTGAAAGGCGTGATGGCTTGGTGGAATGACCGGGGTATCGACAAACACAACAAACGGACATCGCCAGACTAGTCAGTAGTATACTCATTGTGCGATCCGAGTAGAGACGACCGGCGATGACACCCCAGGAATAGAATATCAAAATACAAATCGTCCCTAGAAAACGAACGGAGTGTTGCTTTAGAGTCGCATCGTAGGGAGGATGTAGATATGACGATCTAGTAATTGCTGAAAGTCGAATCATCATTTACGTGTACGCAAATCCATATCGGTTGGCGATAAATCTTTGTGGCACCTCGAAGTGGAACCTCGCCCTCTCTAGAGACATCTTCATTCTCGTTGTGCAGTCGAGGGCCCGAAGCCTGAATAGAGGTTGACGACAATCAGGTAGGCGGCAAACGAAAATACGGGGCGTGGTCCTGAACCAGCACGTCGCTGCGACCTTTCTATCAGGGACAGAAATGTTTCAAACAAGGCAATTTGCAGACATGAAGACTTAATGGCGTCTGTGCGATGACGGAAAAGCGATCGCTGATGCAGGCATCAATCGAAACTTGGGCCGGGTAGGTATTTGGTTGGAAGAGGAAGATGTGGTGGTCAGGTCTGGCTTGAAGCTACCTGTGCGAAATAGGAAGTACCAAGGTAGATGTACGCACAGTGCGTACAGTATATAAGACAGTGAGTCATTACTGTGATCTACGATATATTATAAAGAAGTTATGTGTTTACTGGGTCGTAATCACTTTACCATAATAATGTACCTATCAGATACCTAAGACGCTTCAGAAGCACCCTTCACTTGACATGGCATATAATCGGGGTAGAATAAGTGCCTAGATATATGAACGAAGAGCTTGTTTTGTGTGACTCGTTCTCAGGGATTCTTTACGGATTACTGCGCTCACGTTAGGAATGTTCCCGTTCTGTGTAATACTCCCCAACTTTTGAACCCCCTACCCAGAGCAGTATACTATAAACTTTATAATGTAGGCATTTCCCTCTCGTCTCAAACACTTCGAATTGTCAGTTATACTCAAATTATTCAAGCTAGATATTGTACTCTGAATCAGAAGCTATTAGAATTGTCTCTACGTCTCACTGCTCCGGAACTCATTACCTGTTTATCGCCTTCCAAGAACCCTTTAGCATGAATACTTTTCTAGTAATGTTTCGCGTTATGGCGTCTTCTCTTTGTTAACGCACCTTGCGAATGATAAGTCTAGCATTTCTTTCTTACTAGTCCAGTTGCCCTGTTAGCCTTCTCGCCCCGAGGCCTCCTGTGGTCTACTATGATGGCCATGGCCAATATTGCCCAGGCTCTTATGCCTTACACCTGTTCATTTCGGAACGACGTAGTTCCCCCTAACTTTAATTTCAGAATGACCACAACTGTCTTGTCTTGGCCATGTCCCTAGTTGATTCAGGATATTGGATAGGGAGTGTAGGAACTCGCTCGCCTCGTTAGTGGTCTTAGCAGGGGAATGCAAGGGCCATGTATGGTCATATCACTCATCGCTACGTCTCGGCCCGCTATGTGCAGTGACACTTTCCCATCAGTGTCCATTTTCCCAAAGACAGCGCATCGTGGTCTCCAGTCGACACATAACGTGGAGATTGGATTCTGAGCAGATGATACATTAGATCTCGCACCTATATTGGAGAGCACTTGCTGTTGGTTGCGTGTTACCCAAGTGTCGCAGCGCAGGTAGGCGACTCTTTTCAACAGTCTGGCAATGAAGGTGCAGGTCAATACGAGATAAGAGAGTTCTCGTCACTAGTTTGGTAGTTTGAACTGAGGGGCGCTCCAGTCTCCTTGACACGAGCTATGCCTCAAGTTCCCAAGTCACTTGCAGGGAGGGGACAAGAAGCCCATGCTAATCTGTCTTCACTCTCGATACTCCCGTATGTAATAATGCGATAATAGTGACTAACTATTGGGAAAAGTATTAGGCCATCCTAGCAGGACCATCGACGTGTCCAGATATAATACGCCAATGAACATCACGTTGCATTGCTACAGAATTGGAATCCATTCTCCTCCGTCGTGTTCTTATTTTCATTCCGTCACCACAACTACTCTGTAACGTACGTAAGTATTCATCCTGATTTGAGTTCGGCTAGCCTGATCTTCATAGAAGCGGATTTTGCGGCAAGGCTAACAGATGCTGATGAAGTTGAGATGAGACGAACAAAATGACTTACCAGATAAGTATTTGGCATGGCTAAATTCCGGCATCCTTGCAGTATGTTTCTTTCACCAGTGTTTCCGCCACCACATGGGTTAAATCTCCTATTACTATGACTGGCTCGCGCATAATGATAGCCAAGGATAGGTAACCTTTAGCATGTCAAGACTATATCGCCGAACGAGACCTCCGCCCCTCCCTCGGAAAATAAAATAGAGACGTAACCAAAGAGTCACTGTAGAATAGTATGAATTTGAATTGAAACCTCGCGTAGGGAAGAGCGAATGATACTCGAGCAATGGTATTATAAACTTCGCTCTTCACCTCTTTCTCAGGTCTCCGATATCACGAAGAGATTGCAAGGTGTGCAGTGTAGATGGGCTCGGTACTTAGTAAGTAATAGACAGCTTGAAGTGACGTTCGTGCTGGGGGGCGGGCGCCGAGCAGGGGTCTGTTTGGGATCGAGCTTCGGCATGTTTGATCCCCACACTGCGCGGCCCTGAAGCTAAACCGGGGAAGGCTTAGCGTGCTGGCGGCTAGAGTCTTGGCTTCTACCGTTGGTCTTATCAGAGAGCTCCTGACTATGACGAAACTTCAAGCTGTTCCAGCTTTGCTTCATCTCCATCGCTACCTGATGTAGGGATTAGTCTCGACCAGCCATGCCTCCTCTTTATCGGGGGGCTCCCACTGGGAGCTATGGTCACTGGCAGGACGGGTCCAGCCAGAATTTCGACTGCTGTATCCTTGCGTCGAGGAGGCCTTGGGGGAGGGATAGTGGTCTAAGCACCACTTCGCCGCTCGATGGGGTGTCGAGAAACGCATGTGAGATCTCGCCTCTGCTCTGGAGGAGGCTCTCAGCCAATTGCGAAGTCTTGTCTTCCGTGGCCCTGGGCCGGTTGGTCAGCCGTAGTAGGTAGTGGGATGCATTCATCCCTGGCACCACCTGCAGCACTAAGAGATGGCTCGAAGCCGGACTCTCTCTCGTCCGCGCGGGTCGACTCGCGCTAAGTCCCTGTAGAAACTCGTCTAGGATGCCGTCTTTGCGATGGCTGTCCCTCATGCGCTCTCCTTGATCTTGCTTTCTCATTCGAGAGGCTGTGCTGTCGAGTGCAAGTTTCTTTCCTATTGTTCGTCGGCAGGTGTTGCGTGTGGCCGGTGCTACCACTCTTCGTTTCCCTTTGCCTAATTTCTTTTCTGCATCTGCTGGTTCAGCTATTGTTTGTCTGATTCATGGGCGGGCTCCTGATGTGTCGACGGTTCTTGTCTATTTCCAACTTGTAGTCCCTCATTATACCTCTTGTCCGTCTCTACAGGAAGACATCTACTACATCTCAGTTGCCAGCGATCTTGAGATACCTCTCGCGTAGATGACTTGATCATCACAGCCAAAACCCCTTAGGCTCGACGCCGTCGCCTTGCCTTGTTCCACGGTCGAGCAATATGCTTTCCTCGACGGGAGACTCCAATTCCTTTGGCCACTTCAGTAATCGGTGGTCAAATAACTCAAGTTTCTCACAGGCAGCATACAATGGCAGTTCGACTTTTGGTGTGATCAATGAACTCAAGTTCCTCGCTGCCAAGTCGTCACGCCAGTCCACCATTATCCTGACAGCGTTCAATATCGTTTCCGCGGCCGCAACCGCTGCAGGAATTCTTTACAATAACTATCTAAGTGCAAAGAGGTCACCACTGCGACGGAAAACCCCGTGTGTACTCATTCTACCAAGGAGCCTCGTGTACGAGCTAACATTGCTCTAGGGTCAATATATTCACTTGCGTTCGGGGCTCGGACGTGTACCCGCTCATTCTTTCCCTAGCCATCGTTAGCCAAGGCATCATATTTATTGTATCGCAAGCACAGGGCTTAGACAGCCTATTTCAATCCGGGTGTGCGTTGATTTCGCAGTTCATGTGGCCTGGTGCGTCATTCTTTTACATAGTTATCCTAGCTCTCCACGGGTGAACTAATTTTTTCGCAGGCATCTTCATTGTGCCCTACACACAGCTGGTTTTTACCATCGAAACTACTTTGCGAGCCCTCAAATCCGATCCGTTTCCCCCAAGGAGCAGGTGGACCGTGCCTATCTGCTTGACGATTATTAAAATTGCATTACTCGCTACCGGTCTCGTCACCTTTTTTATTCGTGCACCCAATTTTTGTTTCGCTTCTCTGTTCTGGTTCGTGGCAAAATGGGCAGAAGGAGGCTTCGCGCTCCTCATAGGCATCGTTGTTGCCATGGCGGCGTGCGCTGTGATAATCTATATCAAGCTCATACGCTATTCGACGATCGACGACGACGAACGAGTCAGCGCTTCTCGGATGATTTACTATATCGCTCTCGCGATCATTCCCAATGTAGGTGTCTATTACCTGCCAAGTCCGAAAACATATCGATTAACATGGAGATAGACTTTAATGATCCCGTTCTTTGGTTATCTATCTTTTGGGAACCCATTCGAAAATGGCGGCGACACTGGATTAACGCTGTCAATGGTCTCAACAGTGGTCTCCAATGTAACCGGTTTGATGACTGGCGGGCTCTACTTGTTCCTTCGATCCAGCACCGTCTCCACTATCGCCCCGAAGAATAAGCTGGACGAGTACGAGCGTCAACAGACGAAGTATCAGATACGGATGCCAAAGCCTGGCGACACAGATTTCAACAGCCATATCATGAAACCAATAACAGCGCCTCAGTGGCTTCTCGAATTAGAGCCTCAAGAAAAGCAGAAAATACAAGAAAACATCAACCTCCGGGGATCGCAAGGCAACGCTTGGCCCCTCGGCGCAGACAATTCTAATCCATTAGGGCTAAACGCTTTCTACAAACAAGCGCCAGTCATGAAAATCCCAACTGACACACAATTACCTTTCCCGATGGCACAGGTTCGAAAAGCGTCAACATCATACACACTGTTTCCAAACAAAAACCAAACAGGTAGAGCGTCAAACATTTTGTTACCCTCTACCACATATTCCCCAAATGCAAGCGGGGATTTAGTCAATAATTTTGGCAGCATGCTTATGCCACCCCCAGCAATCCAGCCACCAGGGTATCGTCATAGACGCGATTCATCCATGGCCTCATCAGCAACAGTGCAGATCGGCTTGCGTCTTTCCAACGTCGAGGATGTAAGACCAACAACTGCCAGCACTACTAGTGGAATTGAACGGACGCATGAACTAGGTTGTCCAAATAACCCGACTGTCGAGATGATAAATCGACCAATTCCTCTTTTCGCTAGAGATAGCGTAATATCGTCCCCGAGCTCACAACATCGTGTGAGATCAAGTCAAGCGGAAAGTACAATGAAGACATTGCCGTCTGTCCCTCGAGACTCTCGGATTGAGGCGGAGAGGGCTCCCATCCTTAATCCAACCGTGTACAGTCCAAAAAGCCCTACCAAAGGAAAAGTCCCGAGTCCTAAAGGTGTTGGCTTTAATGTACCAGCGAGAACAAATACCACTCCAATTCAAGCTGTAGAAGTGAGGAGTCCAGTTCCTCGACTTCGCGGGAACTCTGTTGATGGAGTGGTAGAAAGAGCTGATTGGATATGAGCGCCGGCCCTTGCGTCCTCAGGAGCACAACTATTCCAATATATTATCGTTTGTTCAATCCAAAGCTCAATTTTCAACTCCTTCTCAAAATTTTCTTCTTCTTTTCTTTCTATGTATATCCATGAATGGGTGCTCTAGATAAGGATGCTGTTTGATGATGCCAAGTCCGTCATCACGGTGCTACCTTGAGCCAAAAAGCCTAAGTCACATAGTCTCTGTATGTAGACAGGCGACTATCACAATCATTACCCATGGCCTATTTTCATCTTATTGCTTTCAGCACCGCACCAGTTATCCTGTCATTTTCATACCCATGGCGTTTGGAGAGGCGAGATCTAGCATGATTAGGCGTCGATCAGAAAGGGAGAGTCACACGCTTCGCTTCTGTTATTCTTCATCATTTATTTTCTGCAGGGCCCAGTGGGCCGATGAGCAGTACAGCCATGTGCCCTGCGTATATGCTGATACTTTTTATCATGTATTATGAGACCAGAGCAGGGAAATTTTGGATTAGATATATCCATCTAGTGACGAGGAATGAAAAACTCGCAAGAGACAATGGGGATGACTGTAAGGATGGAGAGAATGAAGTTAGTCGCATACGATCGCTATGGTCATTCAAACAAAAACCTTAGCTAGCAAAAATACAATTCATTACCGGCTAATTGATGCTTATGAATACCTGTGTCAGTGGAATGATGCGCACACATTACAGGATTGGAAATTTGAAGATGATGCAGTGTCAGCGTTTATATTTAGGCCCGCGACCGAACAGATAAATTATTAGAGTTCTTCATCGCTATGTACACTGGCCTTACCCTCGTCATCCTTCCGCGATCCATCATCAGGTCCACCACCATTTGGATTCGACGTTGTCGTCTGTAAGCCAGCTTTCTTCTCGCGTTCTTTCTGTCTCCGTTTCAGCTTGCGCTCCCGATTGAGACGCTTCTTCTTATCCTGAAGGTGCTGCTCCTTGTCAAGGGCAAGCTTCTTCGCGGCCTCTTCGCGCTCGCGTTTCTCCTTTTCCCGCACACGTAACAGGATGCGGTGCTTCTTTCCCGGACGCGTCCGTTTCTTCTTCTGCTGTTCCGCGGACTCCTCGGATCCGGGTATAGGTTTACCCGAGACGGCACGGGATGAATCCGGCGCGATGTGTATCACGCGCCATGGCTTCTCGAGGCCCCAGCGCCGTTTCTTGGCGTCTGCTAACAGATACTCGGCCGTCACGGCCACGCTGCGGTATTCTGATGTCTGTCCTGGAGACGGCGCCGCAGCAATGTAGTGTGAGCGTGGACGCGACGGGACCACGAAGCCGCCTTCGCCTTGGGCCGCGGGGTCCTTGTCGGGTGTTAGCACGACGGTATGTGTGGGTGCCTCGTCGCGAAAGAGACGGAAGGCAAATGCTTCTTCCTCTTTTGGAGCCTCGCCCGCTGGTTGGGCCTGTGCTTGTTCTGAATGCTGCTGTTGAGCTTTAGGCCTAGCTGAGAAGTATAGGCTGAGTATGCTTGATAGCTGTGCTTGCAGCTTTGCACGCAGTGCCAAGTTGACTTGTGAGTCTTGGCCCCCTTCATCGTCAGATGAGGCCGAGTCTGAGGCCGAATCATGTAAATCTTCGCGGCGCACTCTACGCCTTGCGTTAGCCGGCTCTTTGCTCGTAAGATCAGGGGCGGCTCTCATACCGTTTTGCTTCCGGAAGTGAGAACATCTTTTTGAAGTGGCGGCGAATGGGATCTTGCAGTAAAAGTGAAGACGGGGAAGGTGAAAGGTTACAAATTTATGGCGGACCGGCCTGATAATCTCACAAGCCATACATTAATATACATACATGTAGGTAGTGATACAGAATATGGCTAACTCGGGCCACAGTTGCAAGTGTTAGTCTGACTTGACTGCGGTACCTTGGGAGTATTCTGTCTTGTTAGTGGGAAGGATGACTTTGGTAGGATGATTATTATTGTGGGTCGAAAAGGAGGTACCCATTAAAGTAGGCGCTGATTAGGTAAGGGGCTTCCGATAAAGAAGCTGACCGTCAGTTTAGGCTTATCGTTCCCGTCCGGACTTCTACACCGATCTTACAGAATATCGAGTTACAGTCTGGAATCAACAATCTGCCAGAAAATCAAAGAATAATGATAATATCTATATGAAGGATCCTGATTCTAAGTAACGCAACCGCATTAGTGCCATGTGTCCGCGTGTCAGCTCTCCGTACCTCCATACACAGCGCAAGCGAGCGGGCCCTCCTATGCCAAGTGGCCAAACACCAGCGTAACGACGGCTCTCGAGGATCCTCGCTACCCTTATATACCTGTTCCCTCACCCGAAGTGTCCGACCATGCGAGAATCGAGGCAGCACGGTCACATGCATGCTTAGAGCATCCAACTAACTGGTTGGCACTACTAGGAACTGCTTCTCAGCTAGGCTACTTTTAGGATGGGCAATATAACGAGAGACTCAGCCGCAACCCACATAGGCGAATTGGCCGTCTTGGTATGCAGCATGTTACTTGATATAAAGGCACTGGTTGCGAGGGCTGGCCGAGTAGTCGCTGTCTTTGCTCCTCGCTCGTCTGGCCTCATGCACTAACTAACACGCACCCGCATGACTCTCCGCCCTACGTTGTCCCCGATGTGACCTGTGGATATTAGGCCGAAACGGATAAAGATACTTAGCAGCCGCAATTCATGCTTGAGACAATACTCATATAAACCCGACCCTGCCCAACCTAGACCATCCTTCGCTTCCCGGTGGTCAGGGGGCATAGAGGATTCACCAGCCAGAAGAACATATAACTTTTCTCGTACAGGGTCGGACAACAACACGAATCGAATGACATGAATGGTAAGCCTTCCTCAATTTATAATTGCCCCCCTTGTTCATTTGATTATGCCACAATATTGATATGCCACCGAGAATCAGCAACAAATGAATCTTTCTGTTTACATTGGAACGAAATAGCGCAAGTATAGGAGGGGTATCGTAGCTCGGGTGTTCCGAATTATGATGTGGCAACGCGGATGAGCAACACTAGTAGACAATGGCCATGGGGATATCGAACAAATAATAATGGCAATGATCTGCGACTCGGAGAACAAACGACAGCAATGACAAGATGACGACGCTGGCGACGACGACATGTGACGAACGTCCAGATGACAGAACCAACTCCGGATGTTTTCTCGATGCCCCAAACCCGTCTGGATTCCCTTGTGCTTTGGTTTAGAACTGTTGTGCGCGCGCTTGTGAGAAAGGATAAAACCAACAATCCGTCTTCTTCGAAAGGGACCAAGTGGAGAAGAAAAAAAGGACGAGAGTATCAATGACAAGAGAAATTCCAACACCTCAACGCATTTGAATCCAAGAGATGCCCCAAGCGGTACATCCAACCTGACTTTCAACCCTTACACAACCGCAGTATTGACTCCATCACTCCATTCATCCAGCAGTCGTGTCATATCCGCCATACTTTCATCTGAGTCGTCCCTCTGTTCAGGTCGCCATAAAAAGGAATAAAAGCCAGCAATTATCAACGTGCCCTCCCCTGCCTCGTTTTGTTTTTTTCGTGTTTTTGTTCCGAGTTGTGTAGCAATGTGCCTCATATGCTCTGCCCAAATGGCCACTCCATCCCTCCTCCTTCCAAGTGTTGAGAAACCGAGAATCGAGAAGAAAATGCCTATAAGAATATTATACAGACGACATATCCACCGAGTCGTAACAGATCGATGAGAGAAGCCTCCCTTCCTTTTTCCCATGCCCGCACCTTAAGTCCCGAACGCTAGTCAAACCTAGTGGCTGACTGACCTTGCCGTTATAGTGAACTGGAAATGGCGTTTCACTTTGACTAAGTACACCTATGATCTTCGCATCCACGCCTACGTTGGGCTCCATGAATAATTATTCAGGGTTGAGGCGTAGGTCCCCGGAGCAGTTGCGTGCTCGTTCTTGACCGATATCGAGTGACTGGTCTTATACTGGTCTGGGTAGGTATAAGGTCTGCTCTCGCTCGCCGCTGCTCCATTATGGTACGCATGTACCGTAGAGCTGCTGCTCTCCCCGGCAGTCGTGGTCCACGACGAGGTTGGTGGGTAATACTCACGGGGTGGCGCGTGTGAAACACCGCCGCCTGAACCGGCCGACGCTGCGCTCGTGGCCTCTGTACCACTAGTCCCGTACGTCGATGCCGGGTTGTCATATGTTGTCGTCTGCGGCGGACCATAGCGGTACTCGGACGTGGTGTCGTTGTTAAGCGAGCTGGTGCTTGGTACTGACTGGTGGCTTCCGTGCCGCGGGCTCTTGGACGGCCGAGGGTTCGAGTCTACATACCGCGGTACGCTGAGAGCGTTGTGGTCTGCGCCACCGCTTGAACTTCCCAACGCTGGCGTAGACACGGACATCTGTGGAGGTGCTGATGTCCCCGGAACATAGGCGTATTGCGTTCGGATCGGCGGCGGCGGTTGTTCTGCGGCAGCCAGAGAGAGTTGCATAGACGGCATCGACGTCTGCATTGGCATCTCCGGTGGCTCATGCGAGTAGCCTGTCGTCCCAGCAGATACCGGGAGTTTCTGGTACGGATCCGTCGGTATGGTGCTCGATGGATAGTTAGTGGGTGCTGACATGGGCAGCTGCTGGTTGGGTGGATTCCAGCTAGGGTATGAACTAGATCATCTGTTACTATCAAATTCTCGCAGCGCGTTAAACTTTCGGGAGTTGCTTTTTAGGACCCGTATCTTCTAACCTCATAGATGGGCTGGGGGGCTACTCCATCGTCCCTTTAACCTTCTCGGCGCCACCCTCGAAATCACGAAATCAACAAGGATACTTACTTCGACCTCATTGTCATAGGACTGCCGGGAATCTTCGAGGCATTAAAAGTAAACGCCGTCCTGGGAAGCTCGAGACCGAATCCCCTCTTTGGGTCCTGGGGTTTCACGGCGAGCGGACCGGCTACGATGCCTAGACCCGTCTCGACGAGCGCCTGGCCGCGCGAGCCCGCACTTGATCCAAGAAGCGGGATCTCCTTTCGCGCCTGGAAGTTTCGCGGGCTGCGCCCCCTTACTACAATCGGCGCTGTGGTCGACTCCGCCAAGGCTACCTTTGATCCATTTGCCAAAGAGCCCATCACCTTAAGGTGCAACACGAAATGTTGCTGCAGTTCCTTCCGTCTCCCGTTGTTTGCCGTCGCTCTATTTGTCAACTAATATTAGCAGTTGGGCTAGAAAATGCCCTTCTTTCATTATCTTTCCTTTGTCAAGGGGGCCCTCCGGGATAAAAATAGCATGGCTTACATTCGAAATTGCAAACGCCGCCAGCCGATAGGATACACGGCGTATTCGCCTTCGGGCTCCTGTCCATCGTCCGGGAATGGGATCAATGGAAGCGACGGCGGTTCTTGGTCTGGCGTTTGTGGTAACTCTGGCGAATTTGGCGGTGGCGTCTTCCACGGGATCACGATGAGTCGCACCGGATGGCCATCCACGGATTCAATAGCAGAGATGGTGACTTCGGTGTTGGTCACGGGCACCGTCTCACCCGTTTCAGCGAGAATTACAGACAGCTGGCCGCGTGGTGTGATAAGCGAGCCGCTGATTTGGAACAGGTTCCGCCGGTAGCATGTCAGCTCCGGCTGTAGCATCGAGCCATCGCCCGTGTTCGTGGGCATCTCAGATAGGAAGAACATGCCGTGCAACTGCGCCGACAGCTCTAGCTGGTGCACGCGCCCATGCTGGTCCACGATCGTGTGCTTGTCCTGCACCCGCCGGAATGACAGCAGCTTGTGGTCGTGGTTCACCGACAGCTTTGATCCGTCGTCCCGCAGGTCCTGGACAATCTCCTGGTACGGCGGGTGCGGAGGTGGCTGTTGTTGCTGTGCTGTCTGCGACTCACCACCGTGATGCGGCCGCTTCAAGTTCGGGTAGCTGTGGTGCTGTGTTAGTGACTGCTGAGGATATCTGTCAAAGGCGTCGGGTTCATCCTGGGCGTAGCGCGGATATGAGTACGGATGGTCGATAGTGGGGTGGCTGCTCCGGGGCCGTCCTGGATGTTGTGAGGATGTTGTCGTCGCCGCCGCCCCCGAATCCATGCTGTTCGGGAATCGAGTTGACAGAGAAACTGGGCCGCCGCCGTAGTTCGACCACAGACTACCATGCGCTGGCTCCGGCTTCAACTCTGCCATGGTCGCCGTTAACGTCGTTGTGGTGGACATGGGAACATATCTCCCAGTCTCGTCTTCCCCTACGCGTTTGTTCGTTGTGCGCGCCGTGCCGCCGCCACTGACTAATTCCAAATCTTCAACCTTACTATTCCCGTTTCTCTTCTAACTTTCGAGCTGGCAATGATAGACGGGAGCCGCGAGCATCAGAGTAAGTTTCTGATAGTGTGTGTAGCAGGTTGAAGACCAAAATGTCTTCACTAGACTATCTTCTAATGATGATATGAAGGTGATGATTGTGGTGTGGTGGTGATGTTTACCTCCTAGGTGGGACAGGAAGGGGTCCTGCAGAGAGCCTCGTGTGGTTAGAATAGAGTGTGGGCTTGAAAAAGGCAAGGTTGCAGGCCGAAGTGTACTTGTATGAGATGGGAACCGCACGCGGTAGATGTTGCCTTAGAATGGGGGATATTTTGTGCAGATACAACGGCACGATCCACCGTCAAGGGGTGTCAACCGTTAACGGATCCAAGGAGCCAAAGCCAGAGTCCAGGGGGACGAGGTCCAGGTCGAGATCCAAAAGAAAATGGCAAGCGAATTTGGGGTCCGCGTTCAGAGGTTTAGCACCATCTGCATGCCCAGTACAGTGTATATGCAGCCGGACTGGGAAGGAGGCGGAGGTAATGGAGATCTGCTGGGGGCAAGGTTCTCAACCACCACCAATTCGTGCCGGGACTCTTGGTGGTCTACGGACGGACTGTTAGTGTAGGCCTGTAACATATAACCCGCGCCGGGATTATGTGTCTCACGGGCCTGTGACGGGTCAACCTGAGTTGACAAGAAAACGGACGAGCAGGCAGTACTTCTTTACTAGTAGCGTTATGTTGCGTTGCCTGTTGTTTCGCTCGCCTGAACGGGCAACAAACTAGTTACCCAGCTCGTCGACGTCCAGAGCCTTACAGAAGCAAAGAGGTGTCTAAGTCAAACATGAATAGGAAAGGATAGGGTACAATACAGAGCTAGCTAGGCATTGTCTCTACTTGTATCGGCAAGTGTCACTAACAATAACCTTCTTCGTCTGCCGACCCTAATGACACTTGCGGCACTAATTAGTGACGCTATCGCGTAGTGCACAATGGTGCCCGCGGAGGCACACCTCTCTAAACTGTACATACATAGTCAACTGTGGATAAGAGTGACGGCAGACAGGGCAGTGAAAAGAGGCAGAGTGGGTGGATGGGGGGGAGGGAAACAGAGTAGGCAGGTAGGGAGGGCATGGATCTCTATGGAGGCACGCAAGAAGGGGGGTCGCCTTAACCTATCAACGACAACACAGCCCTGAAGACTATTCAGATGTCTTTGGAGTACATCTGTAACTACCTAGACTATCGTACTATGTACCAGTAGTGTGTGCCCCCTCCGCGGCCCTCTCTCCTGGGTACGGTCCTCGTCTTTTATCTCTTCTCATCTCTTGCCTGTCTCTGTCCCTCTCTCCCGCCGCATTATCGTAGTATATTTGCGCCCTGGCCCCCAAAACCAGGGGACTCGGTAAGTTATCTTGAACAAGTCCAACACCATCTAGCCCTGATCGGTTAGGTTAGATAGGCCCGCTATTTTCTTTAGGAGCCGTTGGGCATAAGGTCCGCAACTATTGTGCGAGAAGGGAAAGGTGCGCCGGCATGGGTACAGATGTACTTGGACATAAAATCGGTTCACAAGATTGCCAGCGACCAGGGGCTGCGGGGACCCCAGTAAGCTCGCTTCGCGCACAGAAAAAGTAGACCAACCTGAGAGAGCCGAGGCGGTCTTCAAAAAAACTGAGACACCCCCCCACCCCCCCTACCAAAACAACCAAAACAACCTTTTTGAAGCTATTTTTTCAACATGAGCCTGCAGAAGAAGGCTGGGCAAAGCTATCGCAGAAAACGATCAATAAATGGGTAGATGAGTTGCCTAACCGGCTATTCGATGTAATTGACGCTGAAGGCCAGTATACAGGCCATTAGATAGCTTCAAAAAAGGTTGTTTTGGTGGTTGTTTTGGTAGGGGGGGTGTCTCAGTTTTTTTGAAGACCGCCTCGAGAGCCTGTGATGCGAATAACCCTTGTTTTTGATTTCCCTCCTCTCTGGATAGGGTCCTACGTTTCTGGTCCTGGGCTAATACTGCAAGTATATACTAATAGTGAACCGTGTGTGTGTACATACAGTAATTTCTTGCTTAGTCTACCAATTGTATCAAGCCTACTGGTATGTACTGACTGCACATAAGAGACAGGAGGGTGGAGAGAAGGCCAACCAGCGTAGAGTCCGTTGTTCGTTATTAGTAGTGTAATTAATTACAGACGCTATCCTAGTTGACGTTCAACGTTCTCACTCTCAACATGCGCTACCGTATGTAACGTAGACCTAACGATGGCTTTTGGCTCTAATTAATTATTAATCATCTGTTCGGCTGCCCGCCGAGAAGTACAAAGCTAACAAGTACCACAAGCCGGTCTTTTTACTATGACCTAGTGTAGTTATACGCGACACTACACTAGAAGGGGAACATCGTTCGCTCGCTCTCGCTCCGACTAGGTAGGTAGACTCGCCGAGGACGAACACGAAGTAACTTGGTTTCTGCCATATCTTTTCTAGCATAGCAGACAAAGAAGCGAGGGTAACACAAGGAAAAAACGCCGAGACGTAAGCGCTCAGTCATCATAACTCAACTAGGTAGGTATCGCAAAACTCGGTCGCCGGCCCTGACTGGCTGGATGTCACGGCGCAGGACGGCGCAGGACCAGATGAGAAATGAAAGCATCTGAGATCGCGCAGTGTGGCCGCTGTGTAAGTACCACTACTACTAGTATTAGTAGGTAGGGTGTACAACATACAGTACATCGGGTGGTGCAAGACAGGCTGCGTGTCCTACCTACTGAGTATTTCCAACCTGTGCTTATCACCCGTCCGGAATGCATGATCTGTCTGGTCGAGGATTGGCAGCAGCGGCAGCAGTAAAGAGACGACCGGGACAAACGAGAGTCCCTGATGGAGAAGAAATGCGGAAGATACAGATCACATCGCATTTTCTGATTCACCACATTCCCGATTAGGACCAGCGTTAGGAGCGGGCAGATCCACTCGGCTGCTTGGACGACCCTGGCATGCCCATCTCGGAGAGCCATCCAGGGCCATGTAAAGTCTGGTGGAGGGTGATACAGCAGTAGCCACAGGTTCGCAGTTTTTCCTAGAGGAGCCGCCGGGTCTGATGAGATGCGCGTATACATGCTGTACAGCAATGGAGGGGGGAGTCAAGCAGGCAGGGAGGCAGGCAGGCAGACAGACAGACAGGAAGACAGTCCAGTCACGCAGTCAGGCAGGCATTGCGCCGCGTCTCTTTGCCCGCCAACCCCCCTTGACGGTGATGGGCAAGCCCGTCGGCGCACCAGCCGCGATGGCCACAACCGTTTCTTGTCATCGGCTATTATATCTGATTGGAAGAAAATTGTGACAAAAAAACGAACTAATATTCTCCTAGCTTGTTTGAATCGCGTCCACTTTTTTCATGCCGGTACTAATGAATAACTTGCAGAACGAAGCCCAGTTGGTGGCTTATCAAGCAGCCAATGCGTATACGGTATCTACAGTAAGGGATGTGCGGACTGTCGTCCTCATGGTATGGCATCGGTCTACGCACTTTCTAACGACTTGTCCTGGCCTGCATTGTTTACACTTACTTCGTTGTTTGTCGCAAACGACATGGCACTGAAGCTATATGGCGAGGCGGGCATCCAGAAAAGTCTATGTCGTTCGAGGCTTTCGAAGCTCCCCGCTAGATGACTGATGTATTTAATATCTACCCGCGCAATAACAGGCGCGAATCCGCCTGCCAGAGGCCCGCAATATTGTCCTGCGTGGCCTAGATAGGCACCTGTAGCTCGTACTAAAATAGAAGCCCAGGTTGCCAATGGGTAGGTCATGTAGCGGGAATATATTAAATGTGGCTGCCGGCTGGTCTGATGAGACCACCCCCAATCTCTCCAGACAGACTGGTAGGCAGTTACACTAGTCTAGTGATGCAGAGCCGAGGATCTAGATGGAGACAAGGAATGGGATGAATGAGCAACATGACTACTAGTACGGCAGCACAGGCCCTTCGAGTCTCGGTACTACAGTTTCCTGCGGCCTTCATCTCCACATTACCGTGACACCGTTTTGTTTCCGGCCCTGTGGCGTGTCAAGTGTCGTTGCACGGCACTAACGGCAGTTTCAACGTCAGTGGAAGGGAGACAAAACAAAAGCAAACCGTCTTCACGTCGCTAAGGCCGGGGAACAAGACTTTCGCTGCACCTCTCTGTGTCTTAAACATACTGGAGGCCCAGGGCAAAAGTTTGGGCATATAAGAGAGTGCCTCTTCCGAAACTTTGAAAAGGCCACATGGCTTGGTTACTTCAAGCCTCTATCGCATAGTCTCTCTCCATATTAGATGGTACCTGTTGGGAGGCATGTAGTCCTACAGCATACTAGTAGGTACGTACGGTGTTCCTGAAATCCACAGCTGCACGGGCAAATTACTGCTCCGATTCTTGCTCCCTAGCCAGATCGAAACCAATAATGACCCGGGTGGGTACCAGTATGCGCTTCTCATCACAGAAGACGCATACATTTGTAGGTCAAAGCCCATGGAGAGAGGGGCCTTCATATTCGTGAGTGATATTGTACATGGAGTCTCGCTCCCGGATGCAGGCAAGCTCGTGCGATCATGATAAACTCTTTAGTGTAATTGGACTTGTGCCCATATCCGGTCTTCATCTGGGATAGTAGCGGGATCCGTGCCCCGATTCGCCCTGGCGGTCACGGAGTATTTCCCTAGTTGAACATATTATTACTCTTTCCGCATACCGGTAACACAACTGCCTGTAAACCGCAGTTCTCGCTCTAAGTTGAACTGCCCTAGGGCCCAGGTACACTAAGAAAGGTAGTGTGTGCGGTAGCGGGTAGTGACGAAACTGTCTTTGCGTAGCCTTGTCTTAGTCGATCTGTCTATCGGGTGGTCGGTGTTGGCTTTTGTGTTTGTGATGTATGTACTGTATTGCTCTACGCGCGCATAACTCTTTTGTCAAACCTCGCGATCTCGTTCATGATACTCTCAGCATTTGTCCCATATCCTGTTTTCGTGCCGAAGCCTGTTCCGCATACGGGTCGAGAATCGTAACGTAGCTAACTTATTATTAGACTCCATGAAAGCAGCGAAAGATCTATCCATCCAACACCTGCATCCCCCCTCATGTACTGTCCTGTTTCAAGCAATGTTGGCCGACCTGTGGATCCCATCTCGACGAAGATCACTGACTCCGTTGCCCGCTTAGCTCGATCTAGCGATGCTTGTTCCTCCTGTACTAGCCTTGTTCGCAACACCGGCATATGTGCCAAGCCTCACAGAGGTCGACCCCCATGCGAATGGAGTCTGGCAAATTAATTGTCATTGGTTCTAGCCAGCATCGTTCAGGATGTTTGCGAAATGGGCAGGGGCCGTTATCGAATCAGAGCGGACGATGACGCGCCATTTTCTGTACATCACCGTCTGTGCCGCCTCGAGGCAGCAGGCGATCTCTTTCCGCTTTCACGCCGTATTATACCACACTAATAGCGTATGTCACCCGTAAACTGACTGAGCACCGGCTCCTGCCCAGGTACACCACACTATTCTGCAGTCGTAGTGTATGGGGCTCGTACATTTAGTAAGGAATCAGTACCAGGATGACGCAACTCAAGGTATGCCCGCCTAGGGTAGTGTAGGTTAGGCAGACTTGAGCTTGTTGGATGAGGCGGGGCAACTGTACAAGGAACGACCATGTCTTTGCTCAGGTTGATGCTCGGATGAAGTGCACTGCGTTCAGCAGTGCACACTACCGAACGCTGTATCAAGACTGCGGTACTTGAGGTATCCATCCATCAGTCCGTGATGATAAGGGGTATTGGGCGGGCTATCTATTAGTCTTGGCTGCTCTACCGAAGTTGCTCGCCATGCAAGGTATAGTAGTAACATGCATTCCCCCAGCAGTGACGGAATCCTCACGGATTCAACAGGAGACCGCGCGGCGATCCAAGATCTGTTGCCAAAGGATCAACTAAGGCGACCCAGGCAGCATATGCGATACACCAGGTGTATAATCACTTACATAGTACTTTTTCCCATCTTGAAGAAATGCCGAACGACATCCGCGAGGAGACTCGTTATCCAGAATTAGAAGATGCGCTGAGGGCTGTGTAAGGGGCTGCCGCCCCCGCGCGCTCCTCCGCGATACACTACTCAGTACCGTGCCTGACTTCATCTTTTTTGGTACAACTGCCTCAGAAGAACCTACACTTCCCCAGGCAAATGTCGACATCGTGCGTTATACCATGCTACACTAGGGCTAGGAACGGTAATTCAGGTTAGGGTACCCATCTAACTAGTCAGTATTACACTAGTAGCTACCTAGCATTAACTACTAGCTCCAAGCCTTGCTCGGGACGATACATGCTTTGTGTGTGTGTGTAGTGGTACAAATTAGCGACGGCTTCTTTCATTAGGCGCCGTTGATGGCACTTCAGCACGTTGACAAGTTGTGCCTGGCAGCCATCAAGCGCAGCATAACGCTCCACAAGCAACAAGCATACAGGTCATGTACCTAATTACACAACTAGCGCTTGCAAGTCAGACCATAATCCAATGCTAGATCAGGGGGCCCGGAGAAGTAGCCCATGGGAGGATGAGCCGACACGGGGCCATGCATGTCACCTAGCTAGGGGCCTCTTCAACTAACCTTAAACGAGGAGGAATCTCAGTGTACTCCCTGTATGGTACTTTTCCGTAAGTCACCAGGGCCATGTCACATTCCCGTGGTGTGCCTACCCAGAGATACGATAAGCATAGGTACTGGAGCCGAGAGCCTTGTCAAGGTCATAGTGTAGGAGATCTAGCGAAGATTTGAATGGTTTATACCGACGACTCAATATCGCCTAGCCTCAAAAGCTCGCGAGACATCATCGGAAAAAAAGAAACACCATTGTCGCGTTGTGTGAGCCCTACACTAATAGTCATAAGCAAAGCGCATCTTTTTTGGAGATACTTTACTGTATTACCCATTATACACCGCGCCTTAGTAACACGTAACTAGCCTTATAATCTATTGAGAATAGACCCAAAAGTTATCAATGAAAACTGTCCACCCAAGTCTCGATAACATTTCTTGCCTCTTGAATGCTCATCGCCTAGTTAAGCAGGCCATTAACTGATATCTATGTCTGGGTGTATAACACCGTTTTTTATGGTCTGGGATGGACAGCAGACCCCCTTCGGGGCCCCTTCGCCCCTCCATACCCTCCATCACGGCAGATCACGTTGACGAAAGAAGGGTGTTCCCGAAGCGCATAAGCTTTATAGAGGAGGATGGGATTCGTGATAATCCTTTCTGGTCGCGGCCAACATCTACCCGCAATAGCGAGGACGACTTTCCGGAAAGGGCCGTGGGAGCGTACTCGTTTCACAAATGATCATCACCACCAAGGCAGCCTGTGTGTGCATAAGGCGATATCGAGTGGAGGCTGTTTCTCATCTATCCCCTCACATGCGCACCCGTTGGTTCGAGCGGGAGCGAGAGCATTTTCTCGGGGTGACTTAGCTTAGCCACTTACCCATTCAACTCTCTGTCCCGCTTCTAAGTAAAGAAACAAGTCCGTAAGCGATCTATATGCTGTAGTAGTAATAACGGGTAGATCGTTCATTACCTCCCTAGGTAGTAGTGGACGCAGCCTTACCCTCTGGGAGAGGCGAAGGTTGTAATCCAACCCCAGATTCTTCTCCCGTCTCTGTGGATTGGGGATACTCCCTTATCGCCTCGCCCAGACTAGCTCTAAAAGACAGTATTTTATCCAGCGCTTCGATTCGTTTATCCGGTGTTCCAGAAGCTCGTATTGTAACGTACTGCCTGTCAATGTGGTTGACTCGCACATACATACACTACCTACCTGGTGACCCAGCGCCACGAGCGGAGATTCCCGTCTTAGGAGGGCCAATGTCGCACATGCATATTGGAGACATACGACAGGCGCATATAACAAGCGAGATGCGAGAAGCTAGATAGCTAACTTACAGTACCAAGGCCGGCGTGATTGCGAAAGCGTCTAAGGGATACCTATTAGTAGTACCAGGCGAATGAGACTTGCTACTATACGGCCATCCAGATACTCTATGAAGTCTCAGACGGCGCTATACGAAATATTTAGATGATGCCGGGGAAAAGCGATGATGGTGGCCCAAATGTGGAAGACTCGGGCGCACATCAGAGTTTATCGCGCTCGTAGCCTAGGCGAGCCATGGTCGACTCTACATAGCTGAGCATACAAGACAAGACATAGGGCGTTTATTTCGCCCCCACAAACTGCGTATTGGGCAATATTGGCTCATAAACGCATTAAGCCTGACCATGACCAGCCTGCCGAACAGAAAGAGAGGGAGAAGAGAAGGCTTGTAGGCAGTAACTAGGTACACTGCTAGTAGACTGGCCATCCTGCATCGTGGTTTTAGCCTGGAAGGGCCGAATGCAGGCCGGATATATTATCCCGACCAATCCCCACAAGCCGTCCGCCACACACACGCCCACGCGTAGTGCGCATCTCCAACAGTGAGTGTATGCAGAAGAAGAAAAAAAAATAATAGAAATCTTACGGCTGGATTCGCTGAGATACATGGCTACCTGGAGCAGATACAGTAGTCAGCGAAAAGTCCCCCTGTTCAGCGATCCCAAGAATGTCGTGCAGGAGAGCAGCTGTCTGTCAGCACTGGGAGGACGATTGCGACGAATAAAAGTCGCCTGCAGGGCGGGAGGACGAAATAGGCCGTGGAGGGACGAGACTAGGACAGAATAGAAAAGGACCGCGCATGCTCTATCTACTGGAGCAGCCTCCAACGCCGCTCTCGTCAGCAAGCCGCAGGTGTTGGATGGATGGCCGAGTTGGAACCCCTGTCCAACCCACACTAAGTAGTAGACGTCTTTTCTGTTCTAGGACAGAAATAGATAGATGTACAGTAGGGGGGGATCACGGCACATACCTATTTGCACACCCCCCCTAGTCGGCACTCGCTCACCAGAAACTGCACATCATGTACCATTTAGAGCGTCAAAGCTCAGGCTGACAGCACCAAGTGACGTTGTTATTGTTGTAATACTACCACCGCCGCCGTTGCAATCCGAAGATATGTCTGTTTTCATCCACGTGCAAACGTCGATGTAGTGTTCTTCATTCACGTCCAATCCGTCCATGGCTACACTCACCTCGGTGCTGTCCAGCTAGCTACACTGGCAGCTTGGCTGGCTTTGAACGCGTTACACTGCCTTCGATGACACATTGCTCCGACGTCTTGGATAGGAGCAATAGCTTTGAAGCTGAATCCTCCAATTCCATCCTTCTTCATTCAGTAAATGAATTCCGGCGAAGACGGAAAATCATCAAGGCTGGAACAGGCTGGGAGACGCAGGCTGAGCGCAGCAGAAAGAGAGAGAGAAATTAACAGGCATGTGACGAGAAATCGCGGATTCTAACACTGTTCGCCGGCGAATTCGGGGACCTGGTCCAGCCCAGACATTAGGAGTAGCGGTACAGTAGTTGTTTCGCGTTCGAGGGTTTACCGGTCGTCCACGAGTTCTACGATATTAATCATAGGACTCAATATAAACAAGGGCTTTCTCCGATGTTCGCTGAATTCTCTGGATGAGTGTTCGCCCCACCGCTGCTCATTTACCCAGCACTGTGACCGAATTCTATTTCCAGAGCTTTGAATATTACTACACGACTCGCTTCCGCTAAAGTAAGGTACGGTAAAAGCTCATGATACGCACCGGGTCGCAGTAGGTTGCAGTAGCTACATGAGCAGGACAAGGCCAACTGAGAGAGGCAAGGGAGATTGATGATAACATGCATGGCCCGCAGCGCAGAGCGCACCAATAGGGACCCAGCCATGGGCTTTGCTACTGCAAGTGGTCCCGAAAAACCTTCATCATCTGTTACTCTTTCATCTCCCTCCCTTCTTTGACTTCTTGGTTGTAACCTTCCCACTGCTGGTGCTCCAACAGGATCCGCATAGCGATAGGTCTGGCCAACTGCCAAACGCTCGGGTTCTCTTCCTTCTGACGCAATTGTCGAGATGGTTCAACCTTGCCCCGTGGATAAGTAAGCGTTGCCGCGATATGATATCCATGGCGGTGGTAAGGCCGAGCAAAAGCGAGGAAAGAAATAAGCCGTAAGACAGCCCCTGCAGATCTCAAAGAGTCGCAGGCGGTGTCCTCAATGTGAGCTTGGAGAGGTCGAAGATAGCATTAAAACGAAGATCGTCTTGTAATCCCGCCGAATTGGGTTTATGTATACGACACGGAGTTGCTGGGCATCCTCAACGTTAGTCCAGGTGTGAAGTACATAACTCGTGATTTTTTGTCCGGTCTTACGCCCTTCTAGTGTCAGTTGGTCAGGCTCGTCTAGACTTTCCACACGCTGGTACCTCCCGGGTTGAAGAATACACAGATTCTCGGTACAAGAAAACGGGGACCGGGGACGTGCTTCGTTCGGTGAGGATGATCTCGACGAAATGTTTTACCATATTATAGCCAACCTCCGTGATAAAGGGATGGGAGCTGAAATGAAACGCAACTATCCTGTACATCGATCTTGGCTTGCGTTGCGTTTCCCCCCTGAGTAATACCCCTTTCCTGGGGCAGGCAGGAGGTGTCACCCTGGTACGTAAACATTCGAGTGTGAGTGCAGTTTCTTTTATCTCCCTTCTCATTTCAACTACTAATAAGTTAGTAATACGACAGTGACGTTCGGAATAAAATCTATTGAAGTATCGAAGAACGGAATGATTGTCTGCCCCATCTTCCTAGATTGTGCCGTTTATTCGCAAGCTCGAAATTAAATGTAACACAAGATACGTAGCAAGACCTAATCTAGGCATGAGCACGCAGCGAAAAATTTAGAATGCCAAATTTGGGGGAAAGGGGTAAAGGGGGCCAGTGTAATCATTGCCCCGGGCTGCATGTTCTGCATACCTCATTCTGATAGGCGTCTCTACCTGCTTGCCTGCCTGACGATTTCAATGCAGGAGAGGGAAAAGTAAAGGTGATCCGCTATATTGGTGACACATGCAAATTTGCCATTTGCGACAGCTGCCGGAAACCGCCCTTGAATGCGACCTCACCTGCTACTGTTCACCATGAAGTCTGATGTTGCGCATTAAGCACTTTGAGCTCCGCTTGTGCTACCTTTGTAGAACATCACGGTTAGATTTAGCAATTAGGAATGGATACAAAGAATAACGAGTCAAGTAAATGAAAGCTACATTTTCAAATCACTGACTCGTTCACCCAAACGAGCCATAATATTAGCACATGGCACAAAACTCACGGTCTTCGTCTGCCATGAATACATCTCTAAGAAGCAAAATGATTTCATTAGGTCTAAGCCCAGTCATTTATTAATTGCTTGATTGAGTAACTTTATACTAGTCATCATCGCTATCGTCATCGACAAGATGTTCTTCATCATTGAGTGCCAGCTGTACAAACTGCCTGATCCAAGCCTCCTCTACATGTTTCAGGTTAGCAATTGCTATTCTCATCGAGATTCGCGAGCTTCTTCAAAAGGCGCGAAATTTTTTAAAACACGAAATCGCCAAAAGAAGGAAATAACTGCGAGAGTTACTCACGTTGGGGGTTCAAACCCGCATTTTGCTGATCGTTGTGGCCAACTGGCGCAGCCGGATGAGGCTGACGTATATGCGCGCCGTTGTTATTAGCCCGACGAACGGCTCCTTGTCCTCTGTTTCGGTTAGCCGCGGCACCGCCTCTGCCTTGTCTGTTGCCTCCGCCACGACCACCTCGATGGCCTGCGTTACCCCGTATGCCTCTTAGATTTGCGATTGGTTGTACTCGAGGATTTCCAACGGCAACTTCGCGAGGACCCGCTTCCCCTCGGTCTCGCAATATGGGGGCGTCACCCTCGATTCGAAGAACGAGGGGACCTTCGCGGGCAACGACAGCCCTCCTTTCGGGACGGGGTTGTTGGGGCTGGGCTGGCTGAGGCACGGGGGCCGGTTGGGCTACTTCGTTTCTGGGTTCCGGGGGACCTTGGCGTGCGGCCCGCGGCTGAACAATTTCTAGGTGTTCACCATATTGACCAGCCGCAACGTTGGCATTGCGCATGGCATCACCACCTTCATATCCAATACCAACGTCATCACCATCCCCGCCTTCCAGCTCCCAAAGCCTCATATAACAACTCGTTTGCTCACCAGAGGGCTGGGTGTTGAAATGCTTGTATGGGTTTGATGGATCCAACCATGCTGAGCACAAGTAACAAAAGTGAGTTTGACATCGAAAGCAACGCATGTGGTTGCAGCCGTGCGACTTCTGGCACGGAGCCGCACATGTAGGGCAAGCAGTTGAATGTAATTTCAGATACTCCAGGGAGGCTTTCTCCTCCTCTGTAATAGCGTCCTTTCTCTCTTTCGGAAGGCAGTAACTGAACTCACCGTGCCACCCCTGCGCACAACGGCTGCAAAACGCAAACCCACAGTCTTCGCAGATAGCTAGGAGCCCCGTGTCCTCATCATCTTCTTCGTCTGAGTCGGCAAGGTCGAATCCCTCTGGTTTCTTATGTCTTTTTGATCGGGCAGCGCCCTGACACCAGGCGCGGGGACAGTAGACCGTGTTCTTGTCCGATTCGAGTTTGGTCTTATGCTTGAGCATGACATACCGCTTAACGATGTCCTGCGCTAGTGGTATTTGTAGCAGCTCACTTGGGCTGATAGAGGTTTTGAATTTCCGTGGCCTCGGAGATGAGTCCCTTGTGGCGTTCTTTTCACGGTCCCTTGCGCAGTTGGGTGCAAGGCATGTGACTGCAGCGACGTCGCCTTCAGCAATGGCATTATTGTAGAAGTCCTGCAAACATTGGATGCAGAAAACATGTCCGCAATCTACCATTTTATGGCAAACATTGCCTTTCTTGGGATCTATAACTTTATCAGCAGAAAGTCGTAGATTGATTTAGGGAGTAGGAAGTGAGACTTACCTAAACAGATTCCGCATTCGAAGGTTTCCTTCTCAAAGGCTTTTCGTTTAGCATTTATATCGTAATCTAGTAGAGCGATTTTATGATCTGGGGTAACCTCGAGGGCCCCTTCATTGTTGACCAGACCAAATACATCTTCGCTGCTTCTTTGGAGATTATCGATATAGGTAAAAATGACTTGATCCCGACCGATATCTTCCCAGAGCCCGATGACATCTGTCTCGAGCTTTCTCAATACGGTGTCAGATAGCCATGGAGGAGAGGTTGATATCGTAATATTTGGCGGGTTGGATTCAGGATAACCTTCAGGTAAAGAAATATTAACCTGTAAAGCAGGTAAATTCGACAGAGCATGCGAATCTCCTTCTGGTGCCCCAGCGGCCGCTGGAGCTGGGGTCTGTGATGTTGCAAGAGGAGGCGTTGCCTCGGTCACTGCCGGGAACAGAACCGTGAGCGGCTTTGATAGGCTCACAGGCAGTTCGATCGATAGTTTGTGAGGATCATGTTCGTCGAGCTGAAGCTCGGGATATATAGCTGTTATCGTTGAAAGCTCGACGTCGCGGGGGTCCTCGTCCATGATGAAAGAGCACACAAACGAAGAAAGGTAATATTGTGCATGTCTGAAAAAGATGGCCGGCTTGCACGTAAGACTGGATATCCTGCTGATGAATAGATAGGGAGGACTCCGGTCTCTGTTCTCGGAAGACAGGTTACGACATCTGCTGGTTCTATTGAGAACTTCTCATCTGCCCTGGCTATATGTTGCACAGTATCATGGGAGCGCTTGATGCAAATCAGTGGAACGAGCAGTTTTGATTGAGGGAAAATATAAATGGTGTTTGCTAATGGTAATGCTAGGGATTAAAAAACGAAATCACTTCACAGGTTCAAAATATATTCTAGCTTGGCTACCGATGTCAGTCATTCGGCCAAGGCCAATGAGTGAGTCGATGGGTAAGTGGGACGGAGGATTGATTGTGGCGTTTGATGGCGAATGATTAAGTAAGCTACCTAGGTATGGACCCATTTCAGCGAGGGGCGATTCTCGAAGGCTAGAATTGCGCCCCACTAATACTTACGGCCAGCTGTCAAAAATGATTCTCAGCTGCCGGTCAGCTTCAATGACGGAATTTGGCTTGGTGCACGGTACTTTACTGTTACAATTGTTTGATTCACCAAGCTGTCCCAAGAAAGCAATTCTCCGTGGGCTTCAAGGCAAGCCCTTCAATTTATTATAGCCGTTCGCACAAAAAGCTCCATGACTCGATAAGCGTAGTACCCTTCATGGTAGAATTTCTTTCATCTCTTTTCCTATCCCCCTCACGGCTTTCTCGCGTCCATCCACAGTGATGCATCCATAAACGAAACCTACCTTGGGCTACCATATCGAAATCTAAACAAGTCACTATGGCGGAGGATATCGTACCTCTGACATCCTTTTCGCTAACCCACATCCATTATGTATGTATATACTGCCTAATACTCCTTTTACATCCCTTCCAGATACCCGCAAAAGGACCCTTTCCCTGACTTGACCGGTAGGATCCTACCGATCGAATATCGTACCTATGCGCCTGGCTTGCTCTTGTCCCGCAAGGCCTTTGCGTCATGTACGTGACACTGATCTGGTCGACACGCGAGATAGAGATAGTACTTCTAGGCGCCGGCCAGTTCGCATGTGAGGTTCTTAATTTTGCGCTTAAGCGACTCATCAAAGAGGAGCGTCCGCCGCGCATGAACGGGAATGGGTACGGTATGCCTAGCAGCCATGCCCAATTTGTCACGTTCTTCGCCGTCTCCATGGCCCTATTCCTGCTATTTCGACACCAGCCCCCGGGACCGGAACATAGAAGGAACAATCACAGCCCAATGACATTGTTGGAACGCGCGTTTTGGAGTGCGGTGGGCCTGCTTGGAGCACTCACGGTGGCCTGGAGCAGGATATACTTGAACTACCACACGAACAAACAAGTACTAGTCGGATGTACGGCCGGGTCGGTGATCGCCTTTGCCTGGTTCATCGCGACAGGCATTTTACGTCGGACCGGATGGGTCAGTTGGGCCTTAGAGACGCCTATAGCAAAGTGGCTGAGGGTCAGGGACCTTGTCGTGGAAGAAGATCTGTGCCAAGCTGGCTGGGAGAAATGGGATGACAGGATGACAACATTGAAAGCGCGGGACAAGAAAAGAGAGTAACGAAGTGTCAATACCATGGCATGGGCCTGAAAGGTCAATGTGTGATCATGGGTCAGCCTGACTCATAGAGAGGTAGCAAATTTACGATAAGATATCGCATCTAGATGTGTGTCAATACTGTTTCTCACCGTGCAATTGAAAGTGGTGTTATAAGTGAGATTGTTTCTTCGCATAACCTTGTGCTATCGGCATCCACAAGAGTCTAGCCATCGTGTCTATGAAGATATTAGATCTATCAAACCACCATGCGGCTGTGTCAAGTCCCATCTCCAAGTGCATGCTGAAACTCATTCTTGTGTTGTATTGTGCTCGCCATCATTTTGTTTGGTGGATATAATATCCCTATATGATTCTCTTCCCTCCTTACCTAATTCACAGTCCAGCTTTTTCACTTTGGCGGCGTATTCTATTGCACTCGCCATATTCGGTAAAACAAAGAAACTGTAAGCTTGAGCTCTGTATCCCCCGACACAGAAGGAGTCAGGTGTGATACTAGTACAAATTTCCTTGAATGAGAGAGGGAACTACTACATATGTACTCAGCATTCAGAAAGACCAGTCCGATCTTTTTGAGAATGCAGCTGCGTTTTAGAAGTGGTAGGTGCCTTTATGTACAGATAAAAAGTAAAACGACGGTCTCAGCCCGCTAAAAAGACGGGGTAAGCGCCTATCGCACCTTGTTGTAGCGTACCTACCTAAACGGATAAGGGAGCTCCTAATCGGGCAATGCTACTACTAGGTAGGTAGTAGCTTACACAAGGAGCGATTACACAAGGACCACTACTACTTACTACTACCCACTTCATCCCACTTCGTGATAGTCAGTGTTCGGCATCTACTTTCTACAACAGTTTTGCTTGCATCCGTCCCTGGTATAATTCAGTTGTGCTGCCTCTCTCGGTTTCATATGTATACGGAAATGCCCTACCCTTCACTATGAGTGTGCTTTTAGACAGATTCCCGCCTTCAGCCCTGGATCGTGAGGCAACATGAATCCCCTATGGCCCCCCAAGCCAGCCGGCGACGGCTCCGAGGCCGTTAAGAACCCCATCGACGTGGCGGATACGGGCGTTGCTGACATCGGCCCCGGGCTGCCCTCGACGATGACGACGCCGTCCAACCCGCTCCCTGTGCGGCCCGCGCCCCAGCGTAACCAATTCCCGCTGAACCCTCCTAGCCAGCCTCCGCCTGCTGCCCCCAGCCCCCAGCAGCCTGCAGACTCGCTCTCGCTGGCTCAGCTCAGACGTATTGTGTCCGAGTTCCCCAGAACGGAGGCTGCCGCCTACGACTTCGAGTACGCCGACACAGCATCCCATGCCGAGGAGATAGACGAATGGTTCTCCTACCAGTTCTGGCAATTCGTGCGTCTTGTGAACGCCCAAAGAGCCTATGAATCACAGTGGGAGCATGACCTTGCTGCGAAGGAAGAAGAGGTCACATGGGACGAGGCAGCCGAGGACATCAAGACTGCCTTCATACGCCAAGCTTTGGATGAGACGAAGTCAGACGACTCTGCTGTGAGCACTGCTGCAACGGGCAAACTTGTGTACCTTGCCCTCGGAAGATGGGTAGACACTGCTGGACCTCCCACTGGCGACACATCCAAGCTTCGAACACTTGCAACCCCGAGACAGCTCGCTGCTATAAAGACTGGTGTCAAGGCTATCGCGGAGCAAGGTGGTGTCCCTGTGATCTGGCAGGCCATGCGGAATATATTGGATTCCGCCCTGTATGTCACGACTGTGCCCCCAATCTGCTCCCAATCTCACTGATTGCAAAATAGTTCAGACGAGTTGCCGAAATCACAAACTCACAGCCGGCAGGAAGTTCAGGACGGCCTTGTGAACTTGATGACGATCATGTATATGTTCATGCAAGTGGTATTGGGTGATCCTGAGGGAACAGAATCGGTGCGGGATCAACTTAGTAAGTGCTACACGTTCAGCACGTGTGAAGTTCAATCAACTAAATATCCCAGTATCGCTACGACCATGCCTTCCAGTTTACATGCTTACGGTGACAACAAAATTCCGGTTTTTCGAGCCGAAGGACGATTCCATTATTGTTCCGCATGTCCAGGTTAGTTCTCTTTTTCAGTTGAGGCAGCGAATCCTTGTTAATGATCATCTAGGCTCTCTTGATGCTTTGGAAATCTGTCCTGCTTGTGTTTGGAGGCACCAAACAGATCGAAGAGACAAAGCAGGCCCTAAAGGAGAGTAGCACCGACGATAAGAATGTAATCACCGCCTCGCCCCTGGATTATCATGTTTTCCGACAGGAAATCACCTCTAAATATCCAGCATATATGCCTCCCCAGTCCAAGATACCTTTAGATGCGGATAACATCTCACTATTGCCACCATTACCTAATCATCCCACCAGAAATAATGGTTCTAATGGAATCTTACCGGCCCCTCCGGGCACCCAGAGTGGCGGTGCCTCAATCTTACATCAACCTGTACACATCGCCACTCCAGCTCCTTCTCCGCCGCCCTCTCCGGCGATTGGGGGCAAGGGAGGCAAGAAACAGAACTACCAAACAAACCAGAACTTTCCGTTCTTATACCCGCCATTAGATGAGACCAGTAATAGTGCCGGGGGCAAAGGTGCTGCAGGTTTTCAACAAGCACTTGTCGGTCGGAAGTGGGAAGGCAGCGATGTCCCTGCTTCTATTCTTGAGGCGGGTGAACTGTTCTCTAAGAGAGTGCGTATGACGCGCGCCACGAGGCAGCTATGGGAACAGCGCCAACTGTTTCAGCGATACGAGAGAGGTTGGAACCCGCCTGAAAGCGAGAGTGGTGAGATGTCCGACGAGATTACTGAGTTGGATCTTGATGCTCTCGGCCCTGATGATGATCACATCGACTCGGATAAACTTCTCAAATTTATCGAGAATAGACATAAAAAGGTTCAGAAACCGAAAATTGACTATGGCCCTAACCCAGATGTGCCCGCAGACATAAAGCGACGGCTCGAGGCTGTGGAAGAGTTCTACGTGAGTTGGCGGTGAAAATGCCGTACAGGGAAGTAGTGCTAACTGTTTGTAGGAAGCATCCTTACCTCAATTGCAATCATTGGTAATTGTGCTTATGAAAGTCCTGTTAGCCTCGGTGACGGCAAATATTTCGGCTGCATCCTACGCTCAACCTGGACAAGGTACAACCTCAACAACGACAACAACTACCACTCGCGAAAGCGGCAGGCCTGTTTGGAATCGATCTATGGATTCATTGGGAACTAACGGCTCCATAAACCAAGACCTTGCGGCACACGCTAACGATGCGTACGTTGGGAGAAACATGGAAATCGAGGCTAAAGCATCAACCGCGATCATCCTCCTTCTCCTTAAATGGCTAAAGATATCACGTGAGTAAACATCCAGAATGTCTTTGTAGTGAAATGGCTAACCTCCTCCCTAGATGTCTTGAAATTCGAATATTTGACTCAGCTATTATTGGATTCTAATTACCTCCCACTAGTACTCAAATTATTCGCTCACCAAGACATTCAGCAAGTTGTTGATAGCAAAGCTGACCATATCGAACACAGGTAAGGATTGCATTACTATTCTCAAAATTGAGTCTGACATGATTGAAGTTTTTTCCATTTCTGTAACCAGCGGGCGCACCCCGGAGACAAACCAGTCGCTGACCCTAAAGATACCGACGTTGCGGATGTTGAAAGTGAGGATGAAGCTGCACCTCCCCCTATTAGACGTCGACGATCACCACCAGGTGTCGAAGAGGGTCAGGGTGAGAATGAAGGAGCTTCGAAGCAGACTACGGAACAGGGCACCACTCGCCCCGAAGTTGACGAGCTGGGTTACCCGGTCAATCCCTTGCCTCAGGAGCCTATAACGGACTTTTCGTGGCGAAATTTCTTCTCCCTCATTAATTACTTACGCATCATGCAGAAGATATGCAAGAACAAAGCGCATCGCAACTTACTGCTCGTCCAGTATAAATCGTCTAACATCATACGTAAATCTCTCAAAATACCCCAGAACGAGCTGCGCCTGTACACCCTGAAACTCTTCAAGAACCAGGTCCCCTACTGCGGCCGTAAGTGGCGGCAGAGCAACATGCGTGTCATCACCGCTGTCTACCTACACTGTCGACCGGAGCTACGCGATGAATGGCTTGCCGGTAGTGACGTGGACGCCGAAGTTGAGGAAGCCGTGCCTCTAGAGCAGGCGCTTCGTAGTCTGACACACTGGTTCAATGTCCGCGAGTACCCTGATAAGACTGCACCCGAGATCAAGGCTGCGCTTCGTAACCAGCAGGATTTCTTCAGGCGTGAACTTGAAAAGTTGGAAATATGGACTGAAGTTAGTGCAGGTGGCGTCGCAGCACAGGGCGAGGGCGCTGGTGGGGACTGGGAACAACAGCCAGCTTCCGGGCTCCCTTGGGGGTTAAGCCAGCAATGAATTACGAAGTATGAGTGATTAGAGAAAAGGGAAAGGAAGGAAATGGAAGGAAAGGGGATAATCAGCAGCAAGAAAGCGTGGATTACTTGTCTTATGAGACAGGAAACATTTGAAACCTGCAGGTCGTACAGCCAAACGACGTGGTGTAGTCCTAAACGAAGCGACAAAAAATAGTTGTCTAGCGATATTGTTGGATTACACTGCCTGAATCAAAGAATCTGGGCAGTCCTACATGCTGGTAGCTTTGGACAGCATACATTAATTGTGTACAATCAAAGGCTTGACGGATGTGCCAGTTACTAGCCGTAGTTACCCTGAACATCGAGTAAGACCGGTCCGCACCTAGTATTACCACAGGGCTAGGTAGAATCGGGCATTTTTTTTAGGATTCTTTCAGGATAATACCGTGCTAGCATCTTATAAGCGGCCAAAAAATGGCATATACGCGTCCTAGAACAAAGTACACGACCTCACGTGTTTTGGTCAAATTTGAATTGGCTGGTCAAGATTGAACAGAAATTGGGTATTTTGCCATCAACAGAAAAGACAACAATGCTGACTACCACGTTTAAAGAAAACTAAAGAAAAAACCGCAGATATGTCTTCTGCGTAATGACGGTCACCCCAACCAAACCATTGAACACCGGGCGTATATGCATATCCACGTGCGTTCGTGGTATCGATACATCCTCCCCCAAGCCTTCCTGATACTCCCCTGTACTCTAGACAGACTGCGGGCTCATTCCACATAAATAACGTAGACTCCGTCCTTATCCTGTACCTTCGAGCGCCTGATAGTAATAGCAACAGCTAATTGTGCACCTTGCGCTTCTCGGCAATGCTAAATTCACCGGCCGTAGAGGTGCTCCTAGTTCTTTCTGAATAGCCGTTTTGTGCTGCCAACCTTTCCCATCTCACCAAACCTGTCGTCCGGTATCTTTTTCTGCTGCCCTCGCATTTGAGAGGGTTGCGGGGACCTCAGATGTTCAGAAGAGGCAGAATGAGCAATCCGTTCGCCACTAGCTAAGCGGACCTTCTGTTTCACGCTTTCAATCCAAGCGCGGCTTTCGTCACTGATTTCCCTACGCTTAACCGCTTTCGGTCCAGCAAGTCCGAGGGAGCTATCTTCTTCGTCCCAATCAACATGTGACGATGCTCGTGATCTTACAGATGCCTCAGATGCGGGTGTATTGGCATTTTCCTGCAGACTTGCAGCCTCTGCCAGTGGTGTCCTGGGTACTTTCGGCACTCCTTCCTCGCCCAGATTCTTTCTAGTCTTTCGGACGGTGAGAGGTGTCATTGGTGAATCAAGCGCTGAACCAGGACGACTGCTAGGGCTCGACCCTATACGCTTGTTTGCCACAGGAGGCGCGTCAGTAACCTGGACCTTGCCCTCACCCTTCGATCGTGAACCATGATGGATAGCGTAATCTCGCAGGTACTCCCCAAGATCAGACCATCCACCACCTACGCGTACCATAACTCGCTCATTTTGTTCTCCAACGCATCGAATGAATAGCTTGATAGGCACCTCGCCCGACCGAGAGAGATGATAGAGGCGTATCCCTTGACTACTCATAGATCTTGGGCGAGCGTCTCGCACAGGAGCCAGCATGAAAGACGGTGTCCCACTCCGCGAGTAGGATGGAGTCGTCACTCTGGAGTCTGCTCGCGAAGACAGAGCTGATGTTGGACGACGTGTTGGATCAGAATGACGGGGTTTCGGCCGTGAAGGTAACACAAGGTCAGGAGGATTCAAGTTGATACTCCGCTTCTTCAATTCAATCTTTGCAGGTATGGTTTCGAGTAATTCCCTCAGTTGTTTTTGCAGATGGTCATCGTCGCTCGTTGTACTGGTCGTGCTCATGCGGCTGGGACTGCCGAGCTGACTTTCCCATTCATAGGATGTATCTGGGTCAAAAATCTCGGGAGCCCGAAGCGGAGTCCGCGGTGGCGAGACATCCCTTTCGGGCAATGGTGCTATTTCAGGGATATCTTTGAAAGTTACTGAAGTCGATCTCGGTTTGTATCTTAGTGGTGGTGAGCTGGGCGGACTTATAGCATCGCTCGAGAATGGTTCATCCGGGTCAGGTAAATGAGGTAATTCTGGCTCGATGGATGCTTCACGAAAGACGCCATCGTATGAACCCGGCGAGTAGGTCGATGATCCATGAAGCACAGTGGAGCTGACAGAATGATCACTATTCTTGCGTACTTGGCTGTACATCGGAGGGAGTTCGAGCTCCTCATCTTCCTCATTGACAGATTCCAAAATCGACGGCTCGAAGTCCTCTTCAAAAGCGGGTTTCAACAACACTTCGTGTTTGGACAACAAATCAGTAGATTGGCGGGCGCTATTTCGGGCCACTTCTGGCAGGGTGAGATTTTGATGAGCCCCCTGATAAGCGTCTTCCACATCCTCTGATCCGTCATATGTGGAACTTGTTTGTTCAGTCGGCTGAACATGTGATATACTAGATGGAATGACTGCTGTTTCTGGGTCGTTCGACTTCGCTAATACCCTCTTCCCCAATTTTGGGATGCGATCTGGTTTTGACTCATTCGCTCCACTTGTAGGTTCTAGGATAGGTTGATCTGCGGCATATTTGGGCTGATCATTGACTTCAGGCCTTGCTTTAGCAACGCTTTTGCCCGATTTATCAGCTAAGATTCTGACCGCCCAAGATTCCCGATCTTCTTCTTCCAGAGGCTCGTAATGGGAAAACTCAAGGCTTGTAGGCGTTTTCGTTGGGCTCGCATCTTGAGTTTGATGAAGACTCTCTTGTGAGGCTTTTGGCGCATCCTGGGTCTCCATGACAGCAACTATGGACAAATTCGAGCGATTCCTTTCAATCACTTTCCGTTCTGCTGTGGTTACCCATTCCGCATAGTCTCGTTCTAAGGATTCCATGCGATCTAGCCATTCTCCTGGTAGTGTATCTACCGTCCCTTCCAGTGTATCCAACATGAAGTCTAGCTCACGGCCTGATCTTGCTACTTTTTGCTGCAAAACAGTCTTTATAACATCAAAGTCTTTCTGGGTGAGGTTTGTCGTTGAAGAACTGATCCCATTCGACGTCGAAATCGGGTTCTCGGCACGGCGAAGGGAAGGCTCGATACTATTCCACCCAGAAAGCAAAGCTACCTCAGCATCTGCTATCATTATAAGGAATGAGGGAACCCTGCGGCAAACGATCAGTCGTAGATTCCAGGTACGCAATAATCTGAATAACCTGGATAAGGCCGGCAAAGTCTGAACAGTAATTGCAGTGACAACAGCAGTCAAGTCTTCCATTTTGGCAAATGAGAAAGCAGAGGCAATGGAACGACCGGCATCGGAGAAGGGAGTCCCCGGTCGAGACAGTGGAAGAATGTGGTTATGTAGGACTTGATTCTTGATCTCTTCCAAATCCAAACCCTCCATGTCTTGGTGTATCTGCTCGATTCTCTCCTCGTAGTGGACTACATCATCAATCCGAAGACTTCCCAGGTAAATAATATCCTGCTGTGAAGTGGCCTTGTCTGCATCGCTAGGAATTTCTGGTTCGAACAGCTTTCTTCTCTTAGGTGAAGGCATTTCAAAGCCAGCTGATGTGTCGGTTGAGGGCCAAGGCCAGCCAGAAAGCTCATCGAGCCAGCCATGAATAGTCTTCGAGGCGATGGCAGTTTTCAAAGCGAATGCTTGCTCAGAAATGGACGCTCTATCCAGACAGGTTTTGAGAGGTCCTGAGGGTTTCTGAAGCGCTTCAACAGCCGTCCCCGGTGCAAGCTGTGAAAGTAGATCATCGGATAAGCGTTGTTGGCGAGACGGTGAGGGTGACTTGACCCGTAGCGGAGGTGGCCGCGCCCGTAGGGTGCCTCGCGGCCCGCTGGGTGTAGAAAGATATTGGTCGGACATGGTAGAAAAGGATCACTCGTGGGAATCCTCGTCGTCAGTGTTCTTCTTGGTGGTGGCACTCGTAGCCGAACATAAGAGGTCAATCTAGGGTCGATGGGTGAATTCATGTGGAAAAGGCCATCGTGTCAAGCACTGTTCTGAGATTCTCGTCCAGAGTTGTCATGGCCCCAAACAGAATTTCGATCGCTGCCACAGTCCCTCGGTCTAGATAAGCCGCCCAGTTTCTCAGGGTTGCGCAGCTGCTAACGCAAGAATGGAAATTGTACTAGGCGAATCGTTGTGTTTCTAAAAATCTGATAGTCGTTGAGGAGAAAGTGTCGTATACAGCGGTGGGCTGCAAGGGCGGAAACAGAGTTGCACACAAGCAAACGACAAAGTAATGAGCTGATGCAAGCGAGAACGTATGCAACTGCGGCTACGAAGGTCCGATACGGAATTCTTTGTCGGCAGAAAGAAGGAGGGTCGACACCGATATGCACAGCCGGGTTATAATGCAGTGAGCTGGCAGGTTGGTGCGTAGTTGGGAGGCAAGGTCTTAGGCGATGGACAATGAAAACAGGAAGATAGATATATCTAGGAAACAAGGAATCGGAAATGACAAACGAGGTGCAAAGACAAGGCCGTCTGGACGTCGAAGGGTCTAAGACTACCAGCACAATGGGAAAAGTGAGAGGAACGAAGAGACAAGAAAGTCGTAGTCAGTGAGAAGACCGAATGCTTTGGAGCCGTTGACAGTTGGTTAGGTAGACAATCTGCGATGCATGCTCTGTTTGATGGACAGCTGGTTGAATGAACGAGGGTTTCAGTCACGGGCCAATGGTGTGTGCCATCAAGGCATGCCGCGCGAGTGCTCCGGCTCTTTTGTTGTCCGCGTCAACTACCACCAGGCTTTCCCAGCGTGGTCGGACGGGCTACTCAACTGATCAATCGGTAGTCGACAGGCATCGGGGTAGAGAAGCAGTCTGCGCTGTGCATTCTCTACTCGTCCAGGCTCTCACTGCTAGACATGTCTTGTCCCCCGGGCAAGAAAGGAAGGAAGGAACTGAGGATGCGTCGGCTGAGAGATGACCTGAGGAGGAAACGGAACCCCGATGTTGTCGCAAGATGGAGAGGAAGCTCATTAGACTACGACCGACTAGTCCTTGTACAGTATGGTGAGTTGTCTCGGTAGGTACTTAAGTATTGCCCGCCTACATGGTCCCATACAGTAATATGTGGGGCCTGAGGTGTTAGCCAGTTTCAATAGTGAGGTGCTGTGGCGTAGCCTACTGCGTGGACCTACCAGCGGCAGGAAGTTGTACCTGACTGCCAGGTATTTGGGTAGCTACAGAACCAAAACTCCAGGTGCGACAGGGACAGGCTCTCATCACCAAGAAGCTAGCTAACAACCTAAAATAATCGTTATTAGTCCAATAATAGTCCGTTAATGATTGAGATACCTGCCTCAAGAGTCTTTTTTTGTTTCATATACATTGCCATTTTCTGTCACGATGAGGATTTTAAACGAGAATAGACCTTACTAATCTTGATCGGTTCACTTCTCAGCTATTTGAGGAACATGACCGTCACTGAAGTAAAGCAATGAATGCATACCTAAGAGGTGCAAGCGGAGGTAATCACCTATGTGCTCCCACTAGACAGGTGCTGCGTGAGACATTCCCTGTTAACTCGGTCCAAGCCGTAAATGGAACTATTTTGGCCTCACTCGTTGAACCCGTTACTGCTAAGCTAATGCTTAACGAGCGTATCATCAAACTCACATCTCCGTATCTAGGTACCCTAGCAGAGTAGCGAGAGATCTAGATTTAATCTCTATCGTGACAGGACTCAGATTATTTCTTTATGATACCGAATGAGAACATTTTGGTAACATGACAGAGGTTTAATTCTTGGGATCTATGGCCGTAGATCCAGAGGACGAATTTGTACTAGCCCACGATTTCAAGTCCTACCAGTTAACTGTGTGGTCAACCTATTCCAACATTG
Organism: Xylaria sp. FL0043; assembly: GCA_022578865.1. Classification (NCBI taxonomy): domain Eukaryota; kingdom Fungi; phylum Ascomycota; class Sordariomycetes; order Xylariales; family Xylariaceae; genus Xylaria; species Xylaria sp. FL0043. Next base: position 15,607 of record MU397313.1, on the reverse strand, counting down.
ACATCAAAGTAATACATCCTGGCTGATCAAATGAGATACAGTGACTTATACTACGCCGGGTCAGTTAACACACAGTTTGAGGCTAAGAGTGGTCTAACAAGAAAATACAATTACTGTTATGACACGGCTATTAACACCAACATGCTTAACATCTTCTCGTTAGCGAACCGCATTTGTTATCTCATGCCGACACTTACATACCAGTTTCCCCAAGTACACAGTTGAGAATCATGTCCAGCAAGAGCCAGCCTCAATTACCCGATTCAAACGATGCTACTGATAATGTAGGCATCATCGATGATGAGCTTTCCGATAATGTGTCGTTTGATTATGACGGAGGTCTTAAACACGCCCCAACAACATCACACGGTACCTATCTAGAGGGGATAAACGAGGGCCTCGAGCCCTTGGAAGAATATCAAGATGGCGGTTACCATCCCATCCATATCGGCGATGAGCTCGGTGTATCCGGCCGCTACCGTGTTATTCACAAACTAGGCTACGGCGGGTTTGGAACTGTGTGGCTTTGTCGAGACCTACAAAATCTCAGCTATGTCGCCATCAAAGTTATGGCTGGAGACGTACCTGTAGAGACTCTCCTAGACTCTAAGTTGACGCAATTGGATCGATCTGTTCCTGGAGCTGAATGCATTGCCATTCCGTTGGATTCTTTCTCTATCGCAGGGCCAAATGGATCACACCAGTGCATCGTGCTTCCAGTTTTAGGCCCTTGTGTGTCACCCGATCTATGGTTCAAATTTAAGAAAGATATTAAGCCTATCCTTCGGGGAATGGCTTATCAAAGTACTCTAGCTTTGAATTTCCTACACAAGAATGGCTTCTGCCACGGAGGTATTAACGATCCGTTCACTTTATTTAACGTTATGCCAATAACTAATATGTCCTAGACTTTCGACCCTCCAACATCCTTGTTAAACTAGCTAATCTTGATCAGCTGCCTGAGGATAAGTTGATTTCCCTCCTAGGTGAGCCTCAAAAGGCCTATGTGCGTACTGAGTCTGGCGAAGACCTTCCTGCATCGTCACCGCAGTACCTGACGATCCCTGCCGATACTTCTCGGCTGGGGGATGAATATTTAACTGATCAAATCTGCATTATCGACTTCGGTGAATCTTTCCCGATCTCGTCACCCCCGGAAGATCTGGGTATGCCCGAAAACTATCTACCGCCCGAGGTTCTGCTAGAAGACCAAGAGAATGCCATCGGCCCGGCTTGCGACTTATGGGCGCTAGGATGCACTTTGTTTGAAATTCGGCAACAGATTCCTCTCTTTTACATGATTTACGACAAGGACGAACTGTTGGCCGAGATGGTACGTTTCTTTGGGAAACTACCTGAGCCCTGGTGGGACAAGTGGGAGGCAAGGGAGGACTTCTTCGATAACCAAGGCAAGTGGATCCGATATAGATACAGCGAGGAAGAGTGGTCACTAGATGTAGCGTTAAGCAAGCCTCAGGAGATCTGCCGCATGGGTAGCGACAATAATGGAGCAGCACGGAAGACTCTGACTACATCCAAGGCAGAGCAAAGCTTAATGGCGGATCTGCTATATAAGCTGTTACGCTATGAACCCCAGAAGCGCTTAAGCGTTCAGGAAGTACTGGATCACGAGTGGTTCAAGATGAAAGCTGAGGCTAGCGATTGAGCACCTACGCGGCAACAGGTTATGAAGGGTTGATGTTGGCGCATGATGTATATATTTATTTAGGCGTAGCCGCAACGAGAGGTCACTAATGTAAATCAACTGTCCAAGTCTCTTGGACAGCTTAAACGACTGTCTAGAGGACCGTGTTCTTAAGCAAACTTTCTCTAGGATAGAGGAGTAGCTTTCTCCGGTACTGGTGGCTCAACGTATATCAGGTGAGCTTGGGCTAAAGGCAGTCACTTAATGGTGTAAGCTCAATTGTCTCCGTTGTGTATTCATGGAGTGGTGAAACTCACATGCTGATACTTCAATATTACTATAATAACAATTACTGCGCATTTACTCAGCATACTATTGTACTGCCAACTCGTGTTACTCTATGCATATCAGCGGGCTTCCTGCACTGACCGCAGTGCGCGTCCAGCCGAGGTCCCGTGTAGTGGGTAAACCAAGGCAGAAACCCTTAGTCCTGCATGTATTACGGCTTTGGGTGTAGTCCTCGCAATACCTAACAACCTACCTCCTACCGGGAGGTTCATAGTATGTAATCACATTTTGTACAAGAAGCGTCTCGGATATGAATTAGATACTACCTGTGTTATCGTGTAGGTAGCATCGTCAACAGAGAGGTACACGTAGGTACGACCAGGGGAGCTAGCGCCACACCTAAATGACTGTGCCACATTGGGACAATACCTAGGTAGCGTTGCACCCGGGGTACATCATATGATACCACGGGCAGGTACTACCTAAGGGTACTTACAAGGTAGCCCTAGCGGGAAGCGGGGCTATTGGGGGCACCTACAGGTATCGGATCCAGGCGTGCAATGTGCTGAGATCTCCGACAAGGTGATCTCGTGGACTGTCAGATTTGGGGCCCTTTATTCCTATCGTATACCTGAAGAAAACCATGGCACATGCCAACTCATTCCTAGAGGAGAGAGAGCGTAGCGTCAACAAACGTCCACCCAGACTCAACGTCAAGTGGAAGCCGACGGTCTGCTCCTAAGCCGACGAACCATCCACCTTGACGACTAAAGCAGGCAGTTCGCGCCAGCGGACGCTTGCCGTCAGCATGAACTTCCTCGAGTTTCTATCCGCTCTATTCGGCTGGGTCTATACAATCTGCTGGTCACTATCCTTCTACCCACAAGCCATTCTGAACTTCAGGAAGAAATCTACCGGGGGAACGACTATAGATTTTCCCTTTGTCAACGTTCTCGGTTCGTACCCGGAGGACCACCTCAGCTTCGCGGCATAGGCGCTGACTCCGAATGGAATAGGTTTCGCATGTTACTGGATATATACCAGCGCATTCTACTGGTCGCCAAATATTCGTCACCAGTATGCCCTACGTCACGAAAACCACACACCAACCGTAGCCTTCAACGATGTCGCATTCGCTTTCCACGCCTTTGTTCTCACTGCGATCCTGAACACACAATACTTTCTCCCATCGATATGGGGCTTTGAGCGATCGGCGGCGCGGCGCCCCTCACGCTTCATTTCGGGAGTCTTCGCAGGCTGTATTACCGGCGTTCTCCTGATTATATTCGTGGTCGCATCGCAACCTCCAGACGCAGATCCCAAGACGTCGTGGGCTTGGTTAGACGTAATTTATGTCATATCCTATGTCAAGCTGCTCGTGACCTTGGTCAAATATGCACCACAGCTCATGTTTAATATGCGCAATCGCAGCACCAAGGGCTGGGATATCTCGCAGATCCTCCTAGACTTTGCGGGAGGAGTGCTGAGTATTGCGCAGTTGGGGATGGATTCGTATCTGCAACATGATTGGTCTGGTGTCACGGGTAACCCGGTGAAGTTCTTCCTAGGTAATGTTAGCATGATCTACGATTTAATGTTCATCGGACAGCACTATTGTCTATATAGAGATGATGGCCTGAACAGGGATAGAGAAAGAGAGAGAATTTTAGAAAGGGGTGAAAGTGATAGGAGACTGTATTGATTCTGAGTATATATCTATTGCTTGCGTTTGCTTGGATTCATATCAGGTATAATGTTTAACTATTAGTAAAATTGTCTACCTATAGACTCGATGGGACTGTATCTCGAAAGACCTTGTTAGCACCAGTGGGTACCTAATCGAGGTCATAGCTAAACCAATAGCTTAGTATTATTCGACACTAGAGATTGTTAGCTGTGCCGTTGGTTGCTTTTGGCAATAGAGGCACATATACATGATGTTGGCGTTTAGATTGCATATTGACAGCTGACCTCTCAGAACCTGATGTTCGGTGCGCAGAGGCACTTGCACTAGGTGCCGGTACTTGGTACTTAACCGACGTCAGAGCTGAATAGCCGGGGCAGCCCTGGGCTACTGCCAAGGCCTAGACCCTCCCGTCGATCGGCCCAATTAGGATTTAGCACTGATGGTTAGGGGAAAGACAGCGCCCGAGCGGCTGGGCTAGTCTGCATTAAAACAAATCAAGCCTTAACGGAGTCGCAATTCCAACCTAGCCGCACGCAACACAACATTCAGCCATTCCACACCAAATCCGTCCCTGTCTTGCATCAGCACTGGTATTACCTAATTGACCGATGACTGTAACACCGCCAGAGCGACACGAAATACTGATAGAAAAATCAGACATCGCTCTTTAAATTTTGATGACGGGCTGCATCTGCCTCTTGCTTGTTTGTTTGCCTTCATTCTAGCGTTGGAACAAGTATCATCATCATGTGTCGGTTTCTCGTATGTCGACTCCGAACATCGGCGACTTGAAAATGAATGGTATCCTGACTAACTTTATTCATAGGTATACCGGGGCAGCGATGAGATCCTACTGTCCAAGTTAATTCTCGACCCTACACATTCCATCCTCAAGCAGTCCTTTGACTCGCGACTACGACTTGTCAGTTCTCTCCCCCAGGGTCCGCAGCATAAGGAGTCACATGGCTAACAGATCGGCTCTACTGTAGGACACGAGACGAGGCCAAAACAATGCTGACGGGTTTGGTATCGGGTTCTATACCGACCCAAAACTCGGCGCCGCCCCATGTCTATTCACGTCCACAATCCCTGCGTGGAATTGCACCAACCTCCACCGCATCGCTTCTAAGACGGCTTCGCGCCTCGTGTTTGCTCATGTCAGAGCTACTACTGAGGGATCCTTGACTGAAGACAACTGCCACCCGTTTTATCACAACAGTTTGATGTGGATGCACAATGGCGGCCTGGGAGGGTGGAAGTACATCAAACGTAAGCTCGGCGAGCGCTTGCATGACAAGTGGTACTTGAACGTTCAAGGCGGCACCGATAGCGAGTGGGCGTTTGCTCTATTCCTTGATCGCCTTGAACGATTGGGCGTAGATCCCAGTTCGCAGCCTAAGAAAGGTTTCGGCCCTGCTGTTTTGCGGCGCGCTATGTTACAGACAATCGAGATTATCAACGAGCTGACTATGGGCATACCCGAGAGCACGGTCCAGAGTGAAGATGTCGATACTCGGAGTCTCCTCAACTTCGCTGTTACAGATGGGCACTCCATCATCTGCACCCGATATGTAAGCAGTAAGACAGACGAAGCAGCCAGCCTATACTTTTCCTCCGGGACTCAGTGGGAGGCCAAGCTCGCTGGGGAAGACCGGGACTACCAGATGCAGCGCCGTGATAAGGGAGCGGATATAGTTCTGGTCGCTAGCGAGCCCCTTACTTTTGAACGAGGTACGTGCATAATACTGATGTATATTCATCTGATGCTAATGGACAGCACAGAGAACTGGGTAAATGTCCCTACAAACTCCATGCTCACTATCCATGGCCAAACCGTTATGGTTAATCCCATCATTGATGCTTTCTCGGACCGAGACCCATGCCATAAGCGCTCCTCAGCTTTTGCACAGACGAAGGGCTTGACCACCAACGAGAAAGCTACACCCCAGGTAAACAGTCCTGTCTCTACACCCGGCCCCGGTCACGAGATCCATAGACGCATCCTCTCGCCCTTGATGCACCCTAGCCTCGGCCGCAGCAGAACGCCGGATCCGCCCACGGCCCCACTGGCGCTGTCTGGCAATATGCCGTCTGACGTTCGCTCGGTCGTTGACCCCGCTGCACATCGCCCCGAACTAGCGTCAAAACTCCCTTCGCAAGGCAACATCAAGAAAAAGCGTCGATCGCTCAATATCGGGGAGTATCCACATCCTGCCGAATTTACAGAGCCAGAGGTAGAAACGCCGCCTAGCCCGGTGCAAAGTACATCGAGGGGCGGCGATTATGTGACGGCCGAGAAAGCGGCCCGGGTGCTGGGCATGGCGCTGTGACATAAGCGATCGAGAGGACGACCCCAGTGCCGTAGTATTAACGGCGTTGACAGGATAGACTTTTTCGAAAGCCTGGATTTCGGAGTTGATTGAGGACTAAGCAGCTCAAGGCGTGATTCAAACCAGCGTGGCGTTCTGGACTACTATAAATTGTACATTGCAAATAGCAAAGATTATGTATGCATCATAGATAGAGCTTTGTGTTAATTCTCTACCTGAGTAACTAGCTACATGCTTAGATTTAAGTCAAGCGGCTTGCATCAGATTTTTACCCAGCTTGGGAACACCTACCTCCTATAGTTACCTAAGTTGTTAATAAGTCTGGTTGGTGGTACATATGCCCACTTGCAAAAAGGAGGGTTGTCCAGAGGTCTCTGGTCCCGAGCTGCCTTGTTAAGCCACAAATTCAGCCAATCACATGGGCAGGGCATTGAAGCACAGCCACATAGATAATTCCAGGTCGCTGTAGGTAGTGGGGCCATTGCATAAACGACAAATACCCTGACACTAGCGGCTCTGGAGGGTTCCCGCCACTTGCTCCCAGCTCTTTGCATGTGCAGGTCGCGATAATTTTCTACGGGAGCACAACTGCAAAGCCCGTAGATGGTCACCACCCCGACTTTACTCGAGCGCCTCCGACTCGCATCAGCGGCATGAGCGGACGGCTTATAGCAACGGCCGGGCGCCTCCCGGGGATGCGTTCGGTCAGCGTCCGCGCCGTGCGGCAATACCACCAGCTGCCTTCTGGCGGTCTGCTTCGAGCCGACGCCAGCATTCGGGCCATGAGACAACGCATGTGGTTCCCCGTTAACTCCTTTCACAACGCCGTCGCCGTGCGCAACGCCTCCTTTGCTCGCTACTTGCCAAGGCTTTTCGTCAGGTTTATCAGGATCCCCGCGCTGGCTGGCGGGTTCATGGTAGGCGGGCTGGCATGGATACAGTACCAAGCTACTCGTATGTCTTTCGTCTTCCCTCACTCATGTGTAGGACCTGTTTGCTAATATCACTGCTATCCAGAGGCCGGCAACTACGCCTGGGATGTCATCAACACCACCAAGGACACGGTGTCAAGCACAGCGTCAAGCCTTTTCGATGGCGCGAAGGGTGTCGCTGACCAGACGATGCGCGGATGGCAAAACACCAAGGAACAAGTCGAGCTACCGGAATGGATGCAGAAATTACTGAGGATCCAAGAGGAGGTTGGCACTGGCAAGGGAGATGGTGGCCCAGGCGGTGAAGAGCCACCGAATCAGAGCAAAACTGGGGCTGGTGCGGCTGCAGGTGCTGCTGCTGTTGCGTACGGCTATGACCGGTCTGAAGACGAGTCTTCAAACGCCGATGTGGCTAAAGATGACCAGATGATGGTACTGACGAAGAAAATGATCGAGATCCGGAATATCCTAGCGAGGATTGGACAGTCGAGCACCTTAACACTACCATCTATCGTCGTTATTGGATCTCAGTCTTCTGGGAAAAGTTCTGTTCTGGAGGCTATAGTTGGACACGAGTTCCTACCAAAGGGCTCCAACATGGTCACACGCAGACCGATCGAACTCACTCTCGTCAACACCCCTGGCTCCCGCGTCGAATATGGCGAATTTCCCGATCTGGGTCTGGGCAAGATCACGGACTTCTCTTCCATTCAACGCACCCTAACAGAACTGAACCAAGCTGTCTCCGAGGCTCAGTGTGTCTCGGATGATCCCATTCGTCTTACCATCTCTTCACCAAATGTCCCTGACCTCTCTCTCATCGACCTACCCGGCTATATACAGGTTGTAGGGCAAAACCAACCGCTCGAACTTAAACAGAAAATTTCGGAACTCTGTGACAAGTATATCCAGCCACCCAATGTAATCTTGGCGATTTCAGCTGCGGATGTTGATTTAGCAAATTCTACTGCGTTACGAGCAAGCCGAAGGGTTGACCCAAGGGGTGAGCGGACGATTGGAGTCGTGACGAAGATGGACCTTGTCGACCCAACAAGAGGTGCGGCAATTCTAACTGACAAGCAGTATCCACTCCGGCTGGGATACGTCGGTGTGGTTTCCCGAGCGCCAGTGAGCACTACACTCTTCAAGAAGGGAGACAGTAACTTGACATCGGCAATCACCAAAAATGAAAATGCCTACTTCTCATCCCATCCCTTGGAATTTGGGCCGGGCGCGGACGTTGCTGTGGGAACTCAAACGCTGCGAAAGAAGTTGATGCATGTTCTCGAGCAAACCATGTCAGCCAGCTTGCAAAGTACAAGTGATGCGATCCGCCAAGAGCTGGAAGAGGCTACTTACGAGTTCAAAGTCCAATACAATGATCGGCCCTTATCTGCCGAATCATACCTTGCTGAAAGTTTGGATGCTTTCAAACATTCATTCAAGCAGTTTGCCGAAGAGTTTGGCCGACCTCAAATGCTCGAGCTGCTGAAGAACGAACTTGATCAGCGGGTACTGGATTTACTCGCCGCGAAATATTGGAATAAGCCTATTTATGACCTTAGTGTCCCCCCTCCGGAACCCGACAGCTTGGCTGACCTACCCAAGGCTGATCCGGATTCTCTCTACTGGCGCCGGCGACTCGACGCATCTACCTCTGCACTTACAAAACTTGGTGTAGGCAGATTGGCGACAAATGTAGTAGCAAACGCAATTCAGTCTCATGTAGACAGTCTCATCAGCCAGTCGACCTTCGTCAATCATCCATTTGCCCGACAAGCTATTACCGAAGCAGCATCGACTATTTTAAATGACAGATTCTACAGCACTAGTGATCAAGTAGAAAACTGCATTAAGCCGTTTAAATTTGAAATCGATATGGAAGATCGTGAATGGACAGCCGGAAGGGATCATGCCCAAGAAGTCTTAAAGAAGGAGTTGCATGCTTGCGAAGGCGCGTTCAAAGACCTCGAGACGGCCGTAGGGGGGAGGCGAAAGCTTAAAGAAGTTGTCAGCTTCATCGACAAGGCCCGAAAAGGCGATATTATCGTCGAGGGGGAAAGCCAAAGTGGCGCAGGAGGATTTAGTGCTTCTTTACTCTCTAAAGGTATGTTCCTGCTTACAAGCTGCCGTATTTATGGATCTCGCTAACACCATATAGGTCGTGAAGCTGTATTCCTGCGTGATCGCGCTGACATACTGAAAATGCGCCTACTTGCTGTCAAGTCCAAACAGTGCGCCAACATGAAGAACAAGTACCATTGCCCTGAAGTCTTCCTTGATGCGGTGGCTACGAAGCTAGCTTCCACAGCAGTCCTATTTTTAAACGTAGAACTACTTTCTGAGTTCTACTACAACTTCCCTCGAGAGCTAGATATAAGACTCGGTCGCCACCTGTCCGATGATCAAGTTGAGAGATTCGCGAAAGAAGACCCAAAAATCAAAAAGCATTTGGAAGTTATTAAGCGGAAAGAACTTCTTGAACTTGTTCTTGAGAAGATGGATAGTCTGAGGCAGCTTGAGGGACGAGAGCGAGAGAGAGGGAAGAGGGGCTCAAAACAAAATAACGAAAAGGAACGGGGACGATGGGGAATATTTTGATGTGAGCTCTTACATGGTTACAACCCATTGACGAATATTTTACGATAGGAGCAGGCGTTCCAGGTGATGGTGTCAGTACATTGTTTATAGCCGGGTCTCATCTAGATATCACCTCTTGCCACATGTCTAAAAACTCGGATGGTTATATGGTTTATGTATTATACCTATGCCCAACCATAGATTTAAATCCTCTCTTCAAAATTGTGGTATTCTGTGCGTATCAGCCCACCGATATGAGCAATAAGTGTGCTTCATGTTGCACCAGCCATCAAATCTTGGCCGTGCGACGTCTAGGTCGAGAGCAATAGTCGAACAACAGTGAGATAAGTAGTTTGGTAAACCGTAGCGATAGCGAACTACTTTACCCTCCTCCCTCTACTACTATACAATTAGAGTCTAGTACTCTACAGGCTTAACAGTCTTGAGCCCCCTACTTAGGTTCATCGGCTTGTATAGTGTATGAATCTGGGCCTCAAGACATAAACTTACTTAGGAATGTTGCTCGACTCTCACTGATTCCAAGTAGCAAGTGTTGCTTGACCGACTCCCCTCGACTTGGATTCAAGATCACCCCTAGAATTTAGGCCCTCACTGATATAAGTAATGAGCCAGGTAGTTTGGAAACGTACTTCAAATTTTGACAGTATTTAATATCTAGCGTAAAATAACAAAGTGAGGCAGAAAGAAGAGTAGGTATATAGCAAGTTACGCCCCAATATCTATCGCCTTATTTAGATATACTTGGAGCTCATTTACTAGATCATACCTCCCCACAGCCTGCGCTTCCGGTATCCTTTCGATAGCACTTGCAGGGTTCGCGCCCTCTCTAAGAAGCACCCGGACAACCGACAGATGTCCGTACTCGACAGCCCACGACAAGACCGTCCTGCCTCTCGGATCGCGCCTTTCGAGGTCATTGACGCCGGCTGCAATCAGCGCTTCTATAATGCCTGGGCGATCGCGGTGAACTGCCCAGGCCATGGGAGTCCAGCCATCGACATCGGGGTCGTTGACCCCTTTGCACCCGTGCTTGAGTAGGACGCGGAGCGCGGCCTCGTGTCCGTGTTCGCAAGCCAGGGAAATGGCGTTCCTCCCGCTATAGTCCAGCTTACTAGCGTCGACCCTTTTGCTTCGGATGAGAATCCTAACTGCCCCCGCATGGCCGTTGATCGCGGCCCAGATGAGGGGCGTCTTGCCTGTTATGTTATCCTGTAGGTTGGCATCAATACCTGGGCGCTTCAGCAGGTACTTCAAGACGTCTTCCATGCCATCACCTGCAGCCCAAGACACCGCCGTGCGCCCCTTTTCGTCACGCCTGTTGATGTCAACACCCGGGTGCTCCGCCAACATTGACACGATAAGTGAATGGCCTGCCCTTACCGCCCACATCAGCGGCGTGCCTCTCTCCTTATCGCCCTCCTCAGCTTTGCAACCGTCTCGGCTCAGAAGATGCTTAACAACGTCATTATGGCCGTTCCCTGCAGCGAATGATAAAGCTGTCCGTCCTTTCTCTCCTCTCACGTTTAAATCACACCGTCCGCTGTCCAACAGCTGCGCTACGCACTCCAAGTGCCCGTTAGCTGCAGAAGCTGTGAGTGCTGTCTGCTCCTTAGCAGCATGAAAGTCGGGGTTTGCGCCGGCTTCTAATAATGTAGCAATTATTCGACTATGACCGGCCTCGGCACCCCAGAACAGGGCTTGATCCTTCTCAAGCTGAGATAATTCACGGCTCTCCAAGAAGTCTGACAGCGTCTCATGGAGGTTGAAATATGCTGCCAGTGCGATCGGATTGGAGCCACCATTTCTATCGTCTGGGAAATTGGAAATCTCGCACCGATAGAAACGTAGCCAATTGCGACAATTCGTGGTGTCGACATCCAGAAGGGACTTGGCCGCGTTTCTGAGCTCTTCCGGCGCGGATGATTCGCAGAGAGCAAAGTGTTCCGCCCAGTGTAACGATGAATAGTTGTAGAACGAATATTTTGATGAGAGGGCTTGAGACGTGTCGACATCTAAGTCACCAGGCTCAATATACATCTTTTGTATATCAAGATCCAGTACATCGTCGTCCCAGAAAGCCTTGGATGACACGGTCTTTGGTGAATCAGGAAAGGATCCAGAGGAACCGGAGCTGGATTCGATAGGCGACCGTTCCATAGAGTAGAGATCCTCTGAAAAGTCATTCAGTAGCAGGTAATGAATACAAGCAGAAGCCATGCACAACTCTGATCTATCAACAGTTATAGCAGGCATTCCCGGACAAGCGTCATATATGTGCCTGGCTCGTTCGTCACCGTCTTCCACCAAAAGAAAGTCTTTGACGGTTTGGTGAACAAGAGATACTTTTGATTCAGAAACTCTTACCAGCGGTCCCAGGACGCCTAGAATAGTATTATGCATTGCGGGTTGACGATCTCGAAGAACGTCCTCTAAGGAGCGATGAGAGGCTCCAATGGTGAATGCGACGTTGACTTCGTCCAGAAGTAGAGTTCTCGAACTCGCAAATAGTAGTTTCAGCAGCTTCCACGCCGAATATTGATGATCAGAAGGTATAGCGGACAAGAAATCCAAGTACATTACTTCGAGAGCAGGAGGTAGCTTGGCGATGATATTCCGGAAATCGTTGATCGATGCGAGGAAGCTTCGTTCCAAAGATGCTAGGACCATGTGAATCCACAAGAAGGTCTGATCAGCCCTAGACAGCAATGCTTGTAGCAGAAAACTCTTCGTTTCTTCTGGGCAACCATGTCTGAGCGTAATTTCTTCTACTTTCCGCTGCACGAAAATTCGGAGATCTTCTCCATAGCCGGGCTGGCCATCATCGATAGGCAGCTGGTGCTTGTGGAATTGACTGGGGACGTACACTTGCCCTAATGTTGGGCGACTTGTCAAAAGGAATTTAACATGCCTGCCGCTCCCCGTCGTCGGACTAGAGCCGCCAATCAATTCATAAATCGAACCTAGTAAGTCATGGCAAGAAGAAACTTCACACTCGTCTAGGGCATCTATAATGACGTAAAGTGTACTAGACTTCCAGTCTTTGATGATCCTCTCAAAGATACTCCAGAGTGCGGAGAATGAGTGAAGCATGCTCGTACCTTGTACCTCGAACACTCTCCTTATGTGCCGGACCATCGCACGATGGCGGTGAACGATCTGGCCGATCAGGCCAATCAGTACGGCTTTCGCGTCCTTCTGCATGCAGATTTTGTTGTCGCAGAAGTAAATCAGGACATTTTGTGATGCTTCTTCAAGCTGTCTTGCCACTGAATATGAGAGCATAGTCTTGCCACAGCCTGGGTAACCTGTCAACCAGAGGAGAGCGTTTTCGGCCTTCTCATACCAGGAGACAAATGAGGAATGTGCCCGTATCCACTGGCAGGTCCCTTCAATCGGCTTCGGAAGTCTTCGTTTGTAGTCGATCAAATTGAACAAATCGAAGTGCATCATGCAAGACTTCTCAATGTCATCAAACTCTTAGGCTTAGTTAGAGCCTCGGAAACAGATTATTTATAATTGCGTCTAGGCTTACTCATCTCGGAGGAATGAGTGCTTGTGCGAGTAGGCTTGCGCTTCACGTTTTGTGGTTGATAGGTAATTCTTCGAAGTGCTCGACATACGGCTTGGCAGTCCCCAGTCTTACCCGGGAATCTGCAAATGTCTCGGTGGTTCGCGTAGAGAGGTATGACATCCTCATGGGCAATGTTCATGATGGCAGAGTTTCTATCCACGATCTGGATTCTATAAAGTCAACCAAGTCCCAGTCATCACTTTGCACCAGATGTGCCCATTTTACGGAGTTCCTGGCGAATGTGAGGGCTGTCGATGTGTACGGCAGGGTCTTTTTGGACAGACCGGGAGTAGGACGCACCAAGGTAGAAAGAGGAGGAGTCGGCTCAGTCTCATGGAAAGAGACAATGGTCATATCATTCAAAAGATTCCGAGCAGCTTGTGTCAGATCATGCAGTATACTAGAATCATAGTTTAGATGATCTAGGAGATCGGTCCTAACGATTCTAGGTTGTGTCCCGGCCAGAGCCGTTCTGGAGAAAAGGTTGATAATCGTCCCTATGGTTTTACCCAGGTTCGCCGCCTCGCTTCCCCTATGAGGAGTTCCCAGAAATGTTATACCAATAACGGATCTTAATAGAGAGCCGTATTCCTTGTTGTCTTGGTGCGCAAAGACCAAAGCCTGTTCGGTATCAGCACGTGCCTAGCTCAGCTCCGCTCAGCTCATCTCAACCGAGGCCTACCTGCTTGCAAACGATGCCTCCGAGGCTATGGCACACAAAAACAATTGACCGACGCTCCTATCACAGATGTTAATGTAGCTAATATCGAGGCAGAAGAAGGGACCTCTGTACATTGGTTGCATCCTCGTGAAGGTCCCTTGCAGAACTGAGGAGCCCCCGTGAGAATTCTGGGACAGAGGCAAGCGATGAACTGAAAGCCGCTTTGGAAGGGTACCCATAGGTATAAACGCGGCATCCAGGAATGAAGCTTGGAAGAATATCCTTGATCCAAAATGTCCCATTTGGGTGCGTCCAAGTCGTGAAGGCATCTCCATTCAGACCATGTACTGCGATAATGTCGACTGGGTAATACTGGTCGTCTTGCTTAGAATCAACGTCACCTGCGTGAACTTCAAGTAGTCCATAGCGTTCAGACCTGGGGTGTTGATTCCCGACGGAGGCGGCCCGACCCGGAGACGACGCACTGGACGAAGCGGCTTCGGCGTCGTGAGTCGTCTGGTCGAGTCCCGGCCGCCCGGTGCGAAGCTTGTTCTTAAGCTTGTTTAGCATTGTGCAGATGCGGGAGTTGGAACCCCTTCGGTGAGGCTGCACAACTTGTATGAGATCTTACCCACCTTAAGCGACCCGCCACTCTCCGTACTTCTTTTCTACTGCCTAGCAGATAGTATTAACAAGTACGTACTGATCAGATGAGGATCCAGATATGCAGCCGACAGCCAAAAGGTGGGGCAGTTTGCCATCCCGACTCCCCTTTCGCGCCCCTTTTTTGGCACATCCCTGTACAAAAAGCAAAAATCAACAATGCATTGCGCTTGCTGACAGTAAACTATCGTGTTCTTTGGTTCCATCTACAGCGCAGACCTATCCAATCGGATAAGTAGTCAGATAAGGTGACCAGTGACCAATAGCCCCACCCGACCAGTGGGGACCCACCCTGGCCAATCAGAATGCAGCGAATGGCCCCACCCCACCAGTGCCAGCGAAATTAGAATTTTAATTATATCCCACCAGTCCCTTATAATAATACTACTACTACTACTACTATAACTACTACTATTAACACTCCTTTTTTTTTAACATTATATAAGTATAATTAATTAACGATTAAATATAGCTTTAATAATAATTTAATTAATAATTAATATTATTAATTTATTATAGTTTATTTACTTATTTATTTATAAATATTATAATTGTTTAACCGTTTATAATAACGCTTTTTAATTTTAATTATAAAAATTAAGTTAATATTAACTTAAAAATATTAATTATTAATTAATTATTAATTAATATAGTTTATATATTAACGTTATATATTTTTTACGATTTATTTAACCGGTTTTTTTTATTATAAAAAAAAAAAATAAATAATATAATCGATTATTAATTAATAAACGATATATTAATAATTAATTTAAAATAAAACGTTTATTATAGTTTTTAAAAAGCTTTTTTATTAAGTTAAAATATATATTATAAATTATTTTAATAATAATAATAATAATTTTAATAATAATAAAAATATATATATATATAATAATATTATAAATATATATATTAATTATTAATTAATTAATAATTAATAATTAATTAATTATAATATAAATAATTTTAAAATTTTAATTTTTATAATTATTTTAAATATAATTATAATTTTAAACTTAAGTTTATATATTAAAATAATTAAAAAGTTTTTTAAGTTAAATATAATAGTTTTAAATAATAGTCGATATATTATAAAACTAAAGCTTAAAAAAAAAAAAATTTAAGTCGAACTATTTTTAAAAAAAATATATATATATATTTATTTTATATATTTTAATTATATTATTATAATTATATAAAATATATTTTTTATAATTAATATATAA